>CM059872.1:27698396-27853620 GCA_030490815.1 Acer saccharum
GTTTCCAGAATCACTACAAAACCGTAAAATAAAGTTGGACAAATTCTAGTTTAATCCGGGTTTGGCCCATAATTATAAATAAGGTGAACTAATTAAAAGATTAAAATTGCTAATTATACAGACTCATGTAAAATAATATCATTTGGCACATAATATTATTATACATTAGTCTGTGTAATTAAAGAGAGGGAACTCTAAAATTTTATTTGTTTTATACGGCTGAGCCAACGACTTTTCTTTTCCTTTTTCTTTTTCTTTTACTAATTAAATTATTAAAATTATTTGTAATTGTTCCAGGAAAAAAAAAAGAAAAAAAAAAGGTCTTATTAAAAACTAAAATTGTAAGGGGCATCTGAATGCTTTTGGCTAAATGTTTTCTATTCATGAAAATAATTTGGCTTCCTTTATTTTGTAGCACATGTTCTTTCAAAAGAAGATCCCCTGTTTTCTTCCTCTGTTTTTTTCATGGTAAGATCTTAAAGGGGATGATTATATATGAAGTTGCAAAGTGCAAATTTCCAGTATTTCTACAAACAAATTGCTGAGGAGTTAGAAATATACAAACAATAAAGCACAAATCTGCAGCAATTAAAAAGCCAGCTGAACAATCATCATATATAACATTGAAGATACAAAAGATAATGATCGATTATCATTGCTAGTATTGAATCAGTGAAATCATCCATCCTTACTCTTCTTGTTGGCGTTTGAAATTTTGATGTTGCGAAGAGAATCCATTAATGATGATCTGAGAATTAAATGAAACATCATTGTCTTCACTAATTTTCTTTTTGCTGGGATCAAACTTGCCTTCTTGTTCTTGTTCTTGGGGTCTTGTTCACTAATTGTCTTCATCTTCCCTGCCATCTCTGATCTCTCTCTCTGTTTCCAATTGGCTCTTCTGCTTTAAAGAGTAAAAGAGTGTCAGTCTCTGCAAAAAAAAAAAATTGTGCTTTACAGCTTTGGTATAGCACATATATGGGATTCTTTCATTTTTATTTTTTTTTTATATGGGTTTATAGAACGACCAATGAGGGCAAGAAGCTGTTTCTTGCGAGGCAAGTATGATACAGTAACCTATTTTGGTTGACACGTGTTGGATAAACAACTTAGTTTGAGGAGAGATAGAAATGGCAAATTCACACGTGGCATGATCTGGATGCATTCCTGCATCTAATGTTTTGTTTTTTTTTTTTCCAAATGTGTGATCTCATGAATATGTCATCATGATGATGTGTCATCATCATGTCATTTTTATTTAGAAACTTCCTAATTCAATCTCTTTGATAGATTCTCTCAAACATGTCGGCACTTGATTATAAAATAGTTTTCTATTTCATATACTTTCTATTTCACACTGTAGCAATTAATCTCTTACCACTTTGAATGAGGTTGAACATAGGATGGTTGGGGTTGGTATCCTTCTTAATTTAATCTTTCATTAATGATGAATTAATAGTAAAATCTTAAATGTAGTAGATTAATTAGCTTGATAATTTATTAATTGAACACTAGGAATTACAGATACTCCATTAGGTAGAGGTAACTCATATCCAAATTATATTCGATTCGGATATTCTCCGGATACATATCTGACACGTCAAATGGCATATCCGTTGACTTTTTTACAAGTTTAATTGGAGGATATTGGGGGATACGACAAGGATAAGGCGAGGATACGGCCGTGGCAATATTATAATTATTTTAATATAAAACGGGCTCAAATTATAATTTTTTTAAAAAAATGGGGTCAAGAAGAAATTTGTAAGGAAATATATCATATTGGGGACTTAGGGCTCATTTTCAATTTCGATCGGCTTCCGGTTGAAAGTTGAAATATGGAAAGAAGAAAAAAAGAAGAAGAAGAGAAGAGGAGGGAGAAGAACCAACTTCAAAGACCGAAAAACTTCGACAAGTATCGCTTATCGCTGGATTTTGTTGATGTTATGATTTATGTGACATGTTTTATTTGGATTCTAAATATGTTTTGAATAAATTATCAAATGTGTTTTCATATATTATTATTTTTTAAAATATAAATATATATTATTTTAATCGACAAATGTTGCCGTATCCACATTCTAATTTTTAAATATTTATCGGATCCTCATATCATACTATATCGTACCCGTACCTATATTTGTACCGCATAGATTGAACATTTGAACTTAAACCATCATCAATAATGATTGAGACCATGACTGACGCATCATAATCACCACTATTGTTGCAAGAGTAGCTATCGCAGATCTCTGAAATTGGATACCAAAATAATCTCAGTAATTGTTATTTATTGTCGGTGGATGTGAGAACAACATATTTATCCTCTTTACATATATGAAACTAATTTATTAAAATTCATAAGACTTTTAAAACTTATTCCAAATATGTTTAACGAATGAATAGTAAATTTATTAAATATTTTATAACATATTTCAATAATTTATTTGTAAAACATAAAAACATCATCAGAATTAGGGTGATAAGTTTCTCATTCACTTCTTCCAAACCATGCCCCTCATTCAGCACCTCTAAACGCCTTAGAGGCTTAGAGTATCTCCAACCACAATTCAAACCCCACACCAAACTCTAAATCGGAGTATACTGTTCACATTTTCCCTCTCCAACATTTCTATAAATTTATGATTCCCAAAAAAAGAAAAAAAAAAATTATGATGTGGAATAGTGGTGCACTACATATGGCATGCACTGTTCACATACAAAAACCACCAACTTTCTTTTTTTCTTTTTTATTCTTTAAATGTCAAATCAATGCTTTAATTTTATTTTAAATCTCTAATTTAACCTTCTGATACTTAATTCCAACAATATATATTCCTAAAAAATATATCGTTAGAAAGATCTCATTGAGATATTTAAAATGACACCCCTATTGATATATATTTTACGTTAATAAAATTATTGAATATTATATAAGTTAACTAATAGAAATTAATTGGTATTATATAAATATTTATTGAGAGAATATTATTTAAAGATGCTTTTTTGGTAAAAATTTTGATATGGAACATTGGAGTGGAAAAAAATTTGGTATAAACATATTCCCAAAAGATTTCTTTTTAACTTCAAATTGGAGTAGATTTCAGTGTTGTACATTGGAGTTGCTCTTAGTCACCCTCTCACCAACAATAGGCCAAAAATAAATATCTAGTATTTAACATAAATACATCTTAGTAATTTACTCATTGTCATGTTTAAGAGTTCTGATTTTTCCCCAAATTGCTAGATTTTAATATAATAAAATTCAAAAAAATTATAAAAAAATTAATATAAAAATATTTTCACACATTGTCAATATTTCCTCTTAATTTAAATTTAAAATTTACAATAACAATTTTAATAATTATTATTGTAAATTTAAATTTAAGATTCTTATGAATGAAAATTTATTTATATTTAATAAAGTTACTTGAAAAAATTACTTTAGCAGAGGTATAAAATGAATGTGAAAGACATGATTACAGAAAAGGTTAACTAAGACAAAGCCATCAAGAATTAATATACCCCTTGACTTAATCATGATTACATGATTACTGTTTTAGCATTACCAAATGTTTCAAGAACTGGGTTAGACTATAGCATTCAACCAAAAGAAAAGATATCACTACAAACTAATGAAAATATACAGAATTTGTGTTTTGGTTTCTTTCTCATGTTCAAGTCTTCTATTAAGCTTTCCTCTTTTTTTTTTTTCTTTTTTTTTTTTTTTTTTTAAGATTTTGTATAAATAATCTAATTTCAATTCTCAACTAGATTATGGTTCCTCAAAGAAGATCACACCAAACTCCATATTATGCCCTATTTTAACAAGCCCATCTGACAACGTATTGCCTTCCCTATACACATGTTTCACACTGCAATTCCAATTTGCAGCAATTAATCTCTTACAATTTTGAATGAGGCTGCAACATAGAATGGTTGGGATTGGTATCCTTCTTAATTTAATCTTTCATTAATGATGAATTAACCGTAAAATCTTAAATGTAGTAGATCAATTAACTTGATAATTTATTAATTAAACACTGGGAATTACAGATACTTCATTTGGTAGAAGTAACTCATATCCAAATTATATCCAATTCGGATACTCTTTGGATACGTATCCGACAGGCCAAATGGCGTATCCTTTTTCTCAAGTTTGACTGGAGGATGGGGTGGGGGTGTGGTTACGGCAAGGATAAGGCGAGGATACGTCCAGGGCAATATTATAATTATTTTAGTATAAATATATCATATTGGGGATTTAGGACTCATTTTCAATTTCGATCGGCTTCCGGTTGAAAGTTGAAACGTGGAAAGAAGAAAAAAAAAAAAAAGAACAAGAAGAGAAGAGGAGGAAGAATAACCAACTTCAAAGACAGAAAAAGCTTTGACCGATATCACTTATCACTGGATTTTGTTGAGTTTATGATTTATGTGACGTGTTTTATTTGGATTCTGAATATATTTTTAATAAATTATCAAATATGTTTTCATATATTATTATTATTTTTAAATATAAATATACATTATCTTAATCGAAGCATCTTGCCGTATCCACATCCTAATTTTTGAAGATTTATTGTATCCTCATATCATACCGTAATGTATCACCGTACCTATATCCGTAACGCATAGATTGAACATTTGAACATGAGTAATTATACATACAACCGCGGTTGTGCAACCGCCGCGCAACCGTTTTGAAAAAAAGTGAATAAAACATGGGACCCGCATGGGTCCCATCACTTTTTTCCAAAGCGGTTACGCAACCGCGGTTGTGTGTAGAATTACTCGTTGAACATAAACCATCATCAATAATGATTGAGACCATGACTAACGCATCATAATCACAACTATTGTTGAAGGAGTAGCTGTCGCAGATCTCTGAAATTGGATATCAAAATAATCTCAGTCAATTGTCACTTATTATCGGTTGATGTGAGAACAACATATTTATCCTCTTTACATAGGCGAAACTAATTTATTAAAGTTCATAAGACTTATAAACTTATTCCAAATATGTTTAATGAATTAATAATAAATTTATTAAATATTTTATAACATATTTCAATAATTAATTTGTAAAACATAAATACATCTTCGGAATTAAGGTGAATTTGGGTAATAAGGGCGCGTTCGGTAACGTTTTTGTTTTTTGTTTTTCGAGTTTGAAAACGCGTTCGATAGTAATTATGGAAAACGATATTCTGAGAATGTAAACATAAAAAACGCGTCTGGTAGAATTAATTCTTATAAAGTTTAATTCAATTTTTATCAATTATAATATCAACAAAAACAACAATAACAGTTTTTTTTTCCAGAAAAAGAAAACCAAACAAAAAAAAAAAAAAACAAAAACAAAAAAAAAACTCTACAACAAACCCAGAAAAATATTACACATTGAGTCCCTAATAACCAGACTCATATGAGTCCCTAATAAGTAATAACCAGACCAATCGCCACCTTTACTTCTACTCCATCTATCGCCGCATCTGCATTCAACTTGTACAAACCAAATTGTGGAGGAGTCTAACAAACAACCCGCTGTTGCACCAGCCTACCATCTCTATCACCAGGTTCATTTGCTGCCCTGAAGTCACTAATATATGCTTGAGACCAGCTAATAACATCATTTAAGCATAGACCTAGCAGACCATGAGCCACCAATATTACACAATTACAAACATTACAAAGCAAACCTAGAAAAAAATTTACTCCATTCCAAATATTACAATCCAAACCCAGAAAAAAAAAAAAAAAATCACTAGCTTTGAACTCCTGAGTTTCAGAATGATGAACTCCAAAAACCAATTTCAGTAATCATTTCTAAAAAAAATATAAAACCTCAAAGTCTACCGGCGGTGGAGCATATGGATAGCTTTTCCTGCGAGAGTAGGAAGGTCTCAAGATTGCTGATCTTCTTTTACCAAAGGAGACAGAGGAAGAGATCTGCGTCATCAGCATGGAGAGGAAATGATCTCCTTCGATTGGAGTAGATCCAACTCCACCGCGTCGGATCTAATCAAAACAGAGGAGATCTAAGACGGCGGTGTTCGCAGAGGAGAGTAGCATCATGTAGGCTTCAGGTGACCGGAGTAGCAGCGTGGGCCGTGGATCGATAAAGGGCAGCATCAATTAGATGAAGAGATGTAGCTGGACCGTGAACGGAATAAGAGCAGCAAACAATGAATGTTAAAAAAGATTTATAAAAAAAAAAAAAAAGAACAATAAAATAGAGACAGAGAACAAGAGAACAAAAATAGTGAGAACAATAAAAAGGTGTTTTTACTTGTCAAGGCAAAAATAGCAAATTCAGTTTTTTATTCTTGAAAATTTCAAAACAAAAACTTTACTGGACAGCTTTTTGCTGTTTCGAAACGCGTGAGAACAACAAAACAAGTTTTAAAAACCTTACCGAACGCACCCTAAGTGTTCCATTCACTTCTTCCAAACCATGCCCCTCATTCAGCACCCATAAACGCATTAGAACATCTCCAATCACATTTCAAACCTCACACCAAACTCTAAATTGGAGCATACCATTCACATTTTCCCTCTCCAACGTTGCTATAAATTTATGATTCCCAAAAAAAAAAAAAATTGTACCGTGTAACAATAGCATGCACTGTTCACACACAAAAACCATCAACTTTCTTTTTTTTATTTTTCTTTTTTATTCTTTAAATGTCAAATTAATGCCTTAATTTTTTTTAAATCACTAATTTAACCTTCCTATACTTAATTCCAATCATATGTATTCCCAAAAAATATACCGTTAAAAAAATCTCGTTAAGATCTTTAAAATGACACCCCTATTGATATATATTTTATGTCAATAAAATTATTGAATATTGTATAAGTTAACTAATAGAAATTAATTGGTATTATATAAATATTTATTGAGAGAATAATCGAATATTCTTTAAAGATGCTTTTTTGGTAAAAAAAAATTGATATGGAACATTGGAGTGAAAAAAAAAAAAAAAAATGGTGTAAACATATTCCCAAAAGATTTCATTTTAACTTCAAATTGGAGTAGATTTTAGTGTTGTACATTGGAATTGCTCTTAGTCACCCTCTCACCAACAATAGGCCAAAAATAAATATCTAGTATTTAACATAAATACATCTTAGTAATTTACTCAATATCATGTTTAAGAGTTCTGATTTTTCCCCAAATTGCTAGATTTTAATATAATAAAATTCAACAAAACTAACATATATATATATATATATATATATATATAATTATAACATTGTCAATAGTTAATATAAAAATAATTTCACACATTGTCAATATTTCCTCTTAATTTAAATTTAAAATTTACAATAACAATTTTAATAATTATTATTGTAAATTTAAATTTAAGATTCTTATGAATGAAAATTTAATTATATTTAATAAATTTACTTGAAAAAATTACTTTAGCAGAGGTATAAAATGAATGTGAAAGACATGATTACAGAAAAGGTTAACTGAGTTGTTATTCCTCACTGTTTTAGCATTACCAAATGTTTCAAGAACTGGGTTAGACTATACATGATTCAACCAAAAGAAAAGATATCACTACAAAATAATGAAAATATACATGATTCTTCCAAAAAAAAAAAAAAAAGTGACATACACAAGCTTACGGATAGGACTTTGGAATGTTAGACCTGCAATACATCCATTAATATATTCATTAAGAACAAAAACTGTTTAATATTTTTCCAAGAGTTCTACAAAGAAGCTGCATGCTCTTTTGATATTTTGGCTTAATCTGATTTAATTTGCTAAGAAAATTGACTTTGATATTTTGGCTTAATCTGATTTAATTTTCTTTTTAAAAAAAAAGGGTTAATAGCACCAGTATCCCCTGAACATATAGCAAAATTGCATAGTGCCCCCTGAATTTTTTTTCCTGGTATTAAACCCCTCGAACTCCCATAAATAGGCAAAAATGAATGGACGTCAAAGGCAAATTACACTTACTCACCCTGATTATATGTATAATTGCATTAAAACTTGAAAATATAATAATATCACACAAACACCCTTTGACTTGTTTGACTAATATCTAAAAAAAAATATTAATATTAATAAATTTTAAAAATTATATTATAAAAAATGAATTATTAAATAAAAAATTAATTATTAAAAAAATAAAAAACTAAAATGAAAAGAAAAATAAAAATAAAATACTCTAAAAAAAATACAAGTGGAGATCAAAACAAAAACAAATTAAATTTAAAATTAAAATATATAAAAAACTAATTAAAAATTATTATTATTAAATGAATTAAATATAAAAGTTTATCAAACCCAACACCAAACTTCATCAAACCCAGATCAAACTCACCGACCACCGTCCACCACCACCACCACCATCATCTCCATTAGTTCTCTCTCTCTCTCTCTCTCAACAACACAGATTAAACCCACCATCTCCACCACCAACCCAGAACACTCTCGCTCGCGGATCACTCTCTCTCTCTCACACTCTCTCTCTGTCTTTCATCTCTCTCTCTCTCTCTCACAACAACACAGATTAAACCCACCATCTCCACCACCAACCCAGAACACTCTCGCTCGCGGATCACTCTCTCTCTCTCACACTCTCTCTCTGTCTTTCATCTCTCTCTCTCTCTCTCTCACAACAACACAGATCAAACCCACCATCTCCACCACCAACCCAGAACACTCTCTCTCGCGGATCACTCTCTCTCTCACACTCTTTCTCTGTCTTTCATCTCTCTCTCTCTCTCTCTCTCGTTCACTCCTTTCTCTCTCATTCGCCGACAAGATCGAGCACCAATCCCCTTCGTTGGAAGTCGATCGACGCCAGTGATGGTGATTTTTGGTGAGTCACTCTTCTTTCTCTCATCGCCAACGAGATCGAGCGTCGACCTCCTCCATTGGAAGTCGATCGGCGCCAGTGATGGTGATTTTTGGTGAGATGACGGTGGTCATGTGAGTGGGTGGGTTTGGGTTTGGAGTTTGACTTTTGAAGATTCGTATTTTGGATTGTATTTTGATTTTTTAATTTCAGTTTGTATTTTGATTTATTTTCTTATTTTTTGGTAATGGTGGTGTTTGAAATTTAGATTTTTTGGTTTGATTAGGATGGGTTTGGTTTGATTTTCTGGGATGGGTTTGGTTTGGTCTGATTTTCTGGGTTTTAATGGGTGTTTGAATGATTTTCTTGGTTTAAATGTGGTGGTGTGGTGTTTTGATTCTAGGTTTGGGTTTGATTTGGGGAAATTTTTCCAGATTTCTTGAAAAGATCTGGAAAAACGTTTTGTTTTTTAAAAAGATCTAGAGTTTAACTGGTAATGGAACAAATGATTCCCCGGCACTCCATGAAGCAGATATTGGGCTAGCAATGGGCATTGCTGGAACTGAGGTAAGAGTACATTACAAATTCTTCAAATTGTTATCGTAATTGAATGCTGAATGCTGATATTCACAACATGATTCCAAAGTCCAAGTAGCCAAGGAGAGTGATGAATGCTGGATGATAATTTCTTCACAAGTACCGTTACAGTGGCCAAATGGGGGAGTTGGGTTTAATATTCAAAAATTCGTGCAGTTCCAACTGATGATGTAATATATTGACCGACTGAATGAAATTCTAATGCTTCTTTTCCTAACACATATTCATTCAGCTGTTTGATCTTTTAAACAATACACATATGATCAAGTGTTGGAACTTGGGAGTTTCTTGTATATGCACACAGCACACCAACCACAAAAAAAAAAAAAATAATAAAATTAAATTAAATTAAATTAAATTAAATTAAAATTAAAAAAAAAAATCTCGTAATATTTGTAACCAAAAAAGACATCAATATTGAAACTACTGTAATTGTGTGAAAAAAATATATATACTGTAATGTAATCACTGTCCCACTCCCACCATTAACTAGTTCTAAACTTCTAATTTTACATGCAGTGAAATCCAGATATAAAATGTTAAAATCTTTTATATCTTTTTAATCACTCTTGTGGGGATGGGTAATAAAGTGATAAAATCCCAATTCTTTAAAATCTAATTCATGACATTTTGATTGATTTTTTAATTTTTTAATTTAAATGCATTTAATATATATATTATTATTATTTATTTATTTTATTTCTGTTTTAAAGTAAAATTAATTTTTTTTTCACATTATAAAATTCCAGAATTACCAACTTTACCTTTGACTTTAGGGTGTTTGTGTGATATTATTATATTTTTTCAGTTTTAATGCAATTATACATATAATCAGGGTGAGTAAATGTAATTTGCTTTTAACGTCCATCCCTCTTTCGTCCATTTTTGCCTATTTATGGGAGTTCGAAGGGTTTAATGCCAGGAAAAAAAAAAATCTGGGTGTACTATGCAATTTCGCCATATGTTCAGGGGGTACTGGTGCTATTAACCCTAAAAAAAATGACTATCAAGACAATCAATTTGTCAAACAAAAACATATATTAGAATAATGCGATCCATGATCGATTCCTATACAAAGCAAAGATTAAATTTTAAGAAAAAGCAGAGAATAGAATATTACAAATAGCAAGCTCGGATAAGTCAACAATCACTTTCATCTTAAAATACTAAAGATATTTTAAATAATACATCACTTAAAAAATCTTCAAAAGTCAAACCAAATTTAATTACCCCGATTCAATCTTAAGAAATCACAACGGATTGTAGATTCAACAGAAAATTACCTAGAAATCGTCACTTCGTTCTTCTTTTCTATGTTCTTATGCGCTTTCTCCTTGATGCGAACATTATGCATCTGAAATCGCTGCAATTTCATCAATAGACTATAAACAAGAACCTTCAACAACGAAACGAAGAATTCTACTACCATTTTAGTGACGAACATCATTGCAGTTCGTACAGTAGCGCAACCCATTTTTGAATATTAAAAAAAAGCATAAATTTATATTATGCATCGAGTGCCTGCACCATTTTGCTACTAAAGAACAGATATTGAAGAAGCAATAATCAATTTAGCTTTCTAAAAAAATCATGGGTTTTTGTACAGATTTTCCATAGATCTGTACAAAGTTGAATTCTTGTTATTAGCCCTCCCATGTCTCTTTTCTGTAAGTAATGCAACCATAAGATTAATTAAATTTTATGTTAGTTCTGGAAATTTCTTTATAATCCATATGGAGCACGTATTGAAGACAGACCACAGTCAACTAAAAGGAAATAAAATTACTAAAGGCAATCCAAAAACCAAATGAAAGATGTCAAATTACACATTAATGCAACACATACAAGGTGTATCTGCTAATTACAAAAATACTGATTAGTTTTCTTCCATTTGGAAGAAAACAAGATTTGTTGAACACTGGTTAGAAGTCATGGCCATAAATTCGATCTTTTCCATGGCCTCAGAGCCATAAACCTGATCCTTTTTTTTTTTTTTTTAAGTCAAAATAGTAAACAAACAAACCAGAAATGTCCTAACAAAGACAATAGTGCAATTAAGATCAGCAGAGGTGCCAAGGCAACAAAAGATTCAAGAATTGCCAAGACAATAAACATGTCTTTCTCTAGCTACCACTCATTTACTGAGAAAACAAACAGAAATGTAAATAAATTTGTGCCTCAAACAAATAAATCCTTAAAAATCTCTACATAAATTACCATTCAAAACCTAATAATCTCTACCCAACTACGCCAAACTGTGTATCACAGTAGATTTACCTCACCTAAGATACCAAATAGAAGCAAAAAATTATAAATTTCATTTCTTTATATTCCTCATATTTTTCTCAGAAACAAAACAATAATAATAATAATAATAATAATAATTAGCTCAATTTTGCTCTCAAATGACATAAAAATTAGGGTTTCATAATATAAACTACAAAAAACACAGAAGCCCAAAATCTTACCACATGGACCAATACTGTCATGAGATCAAACCGCCTTAAAATCCGCCTCCAAGGCCTCCAACGCTTCGCTCACTTTGTTCAGATCCTCGACCGCCTCGGGCTTCCCGCCTGCCGTTTCCGGCCGATCCTCCGGCAGACGTGGCCAGAGTGTTGGGTCCCCGATTTCTCGTCCACGGCCCGTTGTGGTTGTAGATCAGAGAGTGAAAGATTAGGTTCTTCCATCGATTGATTTTTTTTAAAAAAAAGCTAGAAATTCGGATTTTATTTTGAAGAAAATGGATAAGATAGAAGAAATAGAAGAAAGTGAAAAGAGAAATGAGAGAGAGAGAGTGTGTGTGATGTTCGTTTAGGTTGTTTTGAGTATTTTAGTCTTTTTCAACCGTTTGGATTAGCTTCTCCTTTATCCATCCAACGGCTGGACATGAGTTTGTATGATACAAACCCTTCTATCCGTTGGATTAGCTTTTTCTTCATCCAACGGTTGTTCTTATTTCAAGACATGAGTTTGTATGATACAAATCCTTCTATTTTAATGAACACTTTGAGCTTCTCTTTCTGGGTTTTTAGTTTTTGCAGAAACTTTTAAGTTTCATCTCTTTTTTCGCTGTTTTGTGCCTGAAATGGGTCATCTGAGAATCGTAAGAGCAAGATAACATGTGAATTTCATCAAGAGTATCAAGTCTAAAAACCCAGTCCCAAAAAAAAAAAAAAAAAAAAAAAAAAAATCAATCAACAAAGTATATTATATAGAAGAAAGAAACAGAGATATATATTTTTATAAAACAATGAAGAAAATACATTCTATGGTGGATTTGGAAACACAGCCTTGCATTTCTTGACATTGGATATTTTGAAAGAGCTAAAATCCTTCTTCTTCTTCATGGGTTTCAAAGCAGAAGCAACGGATTGAAGAAAGAGATCAAACATCAATTTCTTCACTAACCTCCTCTTCGCTGGAAATAGAATTTCACTTCCTTTCTTTGTCTCTGTCTTGACACTTTTCGCCTCTTCTTCACCCATCTCTGCCTGTCTCTGCTTCTTCTCAGCTCAGCTGTGCCTACATATATATATATATATATATATATATAAATAGAAATTATATTATCGGTTCGAACAGACAAAAGTTATATCAGTTCCTTGTATGTGGACCACTGGATTTAAATACTTTAACTTGACTGTATGCACTTGTCAGTCAAAGTATTTAAATCCAGTGGCCTACATACAAGGAACTGATATAACTTTTATCAGTTCGAACTTATAATAGAAAGACTGATATATATATATATACTATCAAACCAATCTCATCTCGTAATCCAATCAAATCATATTATATAATATGAAAAATCAAATCAGATATTGAACAATCACATATGTTCGTATGTATTGAATCGTTTTGTATATTCGGTAGTTTCAATCACGGCTGGCCTTACTGTATAAGATCCCCACCAACTCCAATAAATGTGAATCGGTGATACTCTTCTTCCAAATTTTACATTATTTATCACCTTCTCTTTTACCCACCAATTTCTCAACGAGGAGTCTTAGGCGAATGTTCTTGGACAGTCACTCACTCTATAAGAGATTGACACCTGTTATTTTGGTTATTTTTCAGCTTTTTAAATATTTTATTTTACGTTTTTGACACACGTTTTTCAGCTAATTGCATATCAATCCATATATGATCAAGATTAAAGTAATAATTCATTGTGAATATCATATATAATACCATATTACCATTTCTTTAGAGTAATCTAAATACCATATTATCATATATAATACCATATTATCATATATGAAATTCATCAACACTCTGATCCTTTGAGTTTGCATTAATCTAAATGAAAAACAAATAGTTTTTTAAGTTAATTTGAGATAGCAAATAATAATTTATTATTAATGGCTTCATTTGTAAGAATAAATCTAAATAAGGTTTAATAAAAATTTATACAGTCAATCTGAGGAGTGGAAGGAGATTGACTGATGTATAAAAGAAAAGCCAATGGCAATTTTGCAAATAAAAGAAAAGGAAGGACTTTATTTATAAAATTGAAATATAGGTTGGTATGTAAATATAATTAGCCGAAAAATGTGTGTCAAAAACGTAAAATAAAACATTAAAGAAACTTAGCCAAGAGGACATGTGCCAACTCCTCATGGAGTGTTTAGCACGCCTCATTTTGATTCATCGATTTTACTCTGGTTTATTTTTCTATTTGAATTTACATAGGCTGGGCTGAAATTAAATAAATTCTAATTAATACCCACAATATTAAAAATATTTGTGTATTACCAAAATATATAAAATGTTGGATAAAGAAGGGGATCTAAATTCATAATTAAAAGGCACAGTAAAAAGGATTCATATGGATAAACATTATTCCCTCTTTAAATAAAATTCATATGAGAAGAAGATTCAAATTCTCAAAAATAAATTTTCGATAACAGATTAATTTTTATTAATCATTTTCTTGTTAAAACCAATTAAAAGCCTTTTAAAAGTTCTATGTTTTAAAAATAATATGTATATATATAAATTAACATCATGTGTATGGGTAAAATCTTCGGTGCACCAACTGAGTTGAACACCCGGCTATTGATAAGCGTTTAAGAAAAAAATCCCTTTTCAGGCTTTTCCTTCCTCACTTTCTCTCTTTCTCTAATTCTCTTTATTCAATTGATTTTTTTATTTTTTTCCAAACACGGCCGTTTGATGATGTGTCAACTTATCAATATTGACCGGGTGCACCACTGTCACCCAAGATTTTCTTCATATGCATAATGGACTAATTTGACTCAAACCCCACCACTATTGTGATTTTGTGAATCATCTCTTTTATTATTGATTCAAGAGCTTTCATTTATAGCGTCATTTAATTTTGCATTTTACATAAATTAAAGAAGAGAAATTAAACAACGCGGAAATTAGGGGAAAAAAATACGCACATGGTGCCTTGCCAATGTGGTGGGCCTTCCCAATGGGAACCCCCACCACCAAGGTTCAAAGACTTGTGGGTGCATGGGCTTTGTGCCAATTTTCCCACCATTTGTGTGGGTAGTGTCCCACTACTCTGTGGGTGTTCTCTCCCTTCTTGTGGGAGTTGTCGTCCGGGCTACGTTTGTAAAGTCCTATCTCGCCGGTCCCGACAGTTGTTTGTTTGTATTATAAAAAAAAAAAAAGGGGAAAAAAATACACATAACATTCTCTCTCCCCTTCATTTTCGTATCTCTCTAGCTTAAGTCTCTCCTTCTCTCAAAGGAAAAGGACTGCCTTCCTGTACTTTTCCCATAGATTCTATGTCAGTGTACTGTGTACATATAGGTATTACTATTATTATTGTTATTATTATGATTGAAATATAAATTATTATTTTTATTCCATTAAGACAAATTTTGATTGTTATCATGATTTAAACATAGATTAGAAGGTTCATGATAACGGTGTTGTAACAGAATTATACCTTTTTTTATAAATAAAAAATGTAATATAGTTGAAGATATAATTGGTGTACATTATATTTGATTTATTTTTAATCAAAATAATATGTCCTTAATAGTCAATTTATATAATTAAAATATTTAATAAAATATGGGTGGCAATATCGGTTGCATAATATTTCATACATAAAATTTTCTTACCAATTTAATAACATGATAGGATATAAAAGGTCAAAAAATTATTAGTTTAAGGTTTTTTTTTTTTTTTTTTTTTTTTTCGTTTGTTTGTTTGTTGAAATACTGGGGTTTTTCTAGGAGGGGAGGACTCGCACCCGCAACCTCATGGTGCAAGTGTGAGAGATTTTACCACTAGACCAACCTCATCTCATCTATTAGTTTAAAATTCAAAATATATATCCTTTAAAAAAAAAGTTCAATATACATATATTTATGTTGGGAAGGAAAATTTTGAACTTGGAACCTGGCTTTATTGAGAGGGGTGGGCACTATTGTTTTCGACCACCAAAATATATTTACTTGATTTTTTTTTTTTTTTGACGGTATCTATTTATTCACTTATCTAAATTATGTATTTTTTGAAGCTTTTTGCCATTGGTAGGATTCGAGCCGCTGATATGGGAGTCATTTGCCCGAGCTGTTGATTTGAGAGTCATTTGCCCAAACCCCAAACTCATTCATCTGCTTGCCGAGCTATGCCCCTGGGGGCTATATACTTGAAAGTTGAAAGTTGGAATAAAAAGGAAATGTTTTGCTTTTAATTTATTATTTTCATATGGCAATATAATGTTTGTTGTATATTCTTTTGATGACATTAACTTGAGAAAAATTCTAAAGCTTTTCAATTCCTACAGGAAGCTTCTGATAGACATCCCATAAGTTACACGTATGCTAAGAGGAATAGGACTAAAACTTGGGTGCAACATGATGCGCCATGCATCATCTCCCACCCTGATGCTGCCTAGAGATGCATATTTTCCCTTGGATCTCCAAATCCCCACATCCATCCCCATTTGGGGAATTTTTTTTTTTTTTTTTTTTCGGGGGGGTTGGGGGTGGATGATTTTAATCCCCAAATTGAAATGGGGATGGGGGGACCTCTACCCCTCCTCATTTCCCCATTTTCCCCTATCCTCATTTCCCCATTTCCCCCAAACATATATAAATATAATTATAATATATATTTTTTAATTTTTTTTATTCTTTGAAAATCCTAACTATATATACTCATTTACTCTTTTTAAAGACAAAACCTAAAACCTAAATCTAAAATCTCCTCTCAAGATTTGTAATGGAATGTTTGTTTTTATAGTTTAATTTGTAATTTTTAGTCAAATGGGGAGATGGGGAAACGGGAAAAAACGAGGAAAATAGGGAACTGGTGTTGGGGATGGGTATACCTCCCCCCAAAATTCCCCATCCCTATTTTCCCCAAATGGATGGGGGAAGGGCCTGGGACGTGGGGATAGGGGGGACCTATATCCATCCCCATTTCCCAAATGTGCATCTCTAATACTGCTACATCATCAAGTTGCTGATGTGGCAGCATCAGGATGGGAGATGCATAGTGCATCAGATGCACCCAAGACCCTCTCGAGGAATAGAGGATAGGTGGGGCCTAGTTTGTTATAATGGATTGAGCTTCGGTTGTTAGGGGAAATTACAATTACACCCTTGAGGTTTGACAAAGAAACACTCAGATAGATAAGTTTGATTATTCTACATTTACACCCCATGTACTTAACGGTTCTCAGTTAACTTCTAACGATGTAAGGCTATTTTGGTATTTTTGAAATGATAAAAAAGAATTCAATAATAATATAAGAACCATTTTTTACAACCCTAACAACAATAATAGCAGATCTAATAATCCAACCTACACCCTTCTACAATACATCTGATGCCACTGTCGGCATCGGCCGTCGTCATCTACATCTTCAGAGGGACAGATTAAGATTGGTTTAAGTGTTCTCTGTGGGTTTGATAAGGTACTGAAGTGTTGGATGGGTTTTAAAATGTTTGAAGTGTTGGTTTTGAAAAGGGCAATTACCAATTAGGTCTTGGACTTTTTTAAAAATTTCAATTTGTTTGCGACTTTTACAAAAGTGACCAAATTGGTCCTTACATTATTTTCAAGTGCCAAATTAGTCCCTCTAACTAAGTTCTGTCTAGACCTAACACCGGTTCCGAAATCGTCGGTTTCGATTCCGATTCTGTGATTCAGTTCTCAATTTTTTTTATAAAAAAAAATCCATAGCACAGCCCACTCACTGTCTCACTCTCTCAAATCAACACAACACAAAATTACAAATCTTCATCTCGCTCTCAACCCATTTTTCATCATTCTCTCTCTCCCAAATCAACCCAAATCAACCCATTTTGATCGATCATCATCATCTTCTTTCTTCTTCTTTCTTCTTTCTTCTTTCTTCTTCGTCTTCCTTAGCTTCTTCATCTGTCATCTTCTTCATCAGTCTTTGTCTTCTTGCTTGGATCAATCAATAGAGGGAGATGAGATTGGGGGTGGTGCTGTGGTGGTTGTGGTTGCTGGTCAGTGTGATTTAGTTTAGGTGGTGGTGGATTTTGGGTTTGTGGTGATGGGTTATGGGTGCTTGAGCTTGACTGGTTTGGATTAGAGAGAGAGATCTAGTATTCTAGTTTGGATTTTGGAATAGAGAGATTCATAACATGAAGAGAGAGATCAGAGATCTGGGTTTGTGACTTTGTGGTAGAGAGAGAGACGAGAGATCTGATCTGGTTAACTGGTTCCATGAATTGTTTTTTAAAAAATTGTTGGAACCGTCGGTTCCAGTCTGGTTCAAACCGAACGGTTCCTTAAAAATTGGAATTGGAACCGGAACCGGAACCGCCCTCCTCCGGTTTCGATTCCGATTTTTACGGTTCGGTTCCGGTTCGGTTTGGCGGTTTGAACCGAACCGGCGTTAGGTCTAATTCTGTCCGTCAACTTAAACTGTGTAAAGGTAAAATTGTACTTTGCTCCTGAACAATATAATAATGACACATGCACATTTTTTTTAACACATGTATATTTTTGTTTATTTTATTTGTGGCTTACATAATATTAACAAAAAATAAATAAAAATTATATGAAAATGGTAAAAGACTAAACTGGGAATGAATGGTAACTTTATTTATAAAATAAGAGTATAATTGATATTGCCTTATTAAAATATTTTTAGATTTTTTTAGAAAATTTTAATTAAATACTTACAAATGGTACTGTTTCATTAATAATATTTTAGGATTTTGTTGTAATTATAATGGTGAATTTAATGCACAAAAGACAGAACAACTTTGCTTTAATATAACAAATAAATGGTATTTACGTACTTTAACTAAAATTGTAAAAGTGAACTGTTATATTTAACACCATTAAACAGATAGAGGGACGGATTTGGTCACTTCTAAAAAGAGAGGGACTAATTTGGCACTTGGGAAAAATGTGAGGACCAATTTGGTCACTTTTATAAAAGTCGCAAACAACTTGAAATTTTTAAAAAAGTTCAAGACCTAATTGGTAATTGCCCGTTTTGAAAATGAATGTGATTTTGGGTTGAAGGAACCAAGTAGAATTCAGGTCACGTTTGGTTACCATGGTGGAATGGGAATGAGAATGAGAATGAGAATGTGAATGTGAATGTGAATGGGAATGGGAATGGAAAGGAAAGGAAAACTAAGTTTTTTGTTTGGTTGGACTTTAGAATTAGTCTCTGAATCAGTATTATTTTGTTTGGTTAACAACTGAATGGAATGGAGTTAACTGTATTTTGACCAAAATACCCTTAATTACAAAACATTTATAATAACATTATATTTTATGGATAATATATATAATATTATATATATTATCATAATATATAACATATTATATATATTATATATATATAATATAATATATTATATAATATAAATGTTATATATATATATATAATATATATATATAAATCATATAATATAATAATATAATATAATATAATATATATATTATATAATATATATAATATATCAACATTCCAATGGAATCACCATTCTACTACATTTTAGCAAACCAAACATTAGGAATGACTTTTTTTCCATTCCATTCCACCCAACCAAACATGGCATTAGGGTCTAAAATCAATGGAGGATCCACTGTTTGTATTAATTCTACAATGGAGGAGGTGGCGTAAGCCTCTTCCATTTGAAAATCAATGGAAGAGGCACCTCCTCCATTCGATATCAGTGGAGGAGCCTAAGGCTTTTCACTTTTAAAAAAAAAAAAAAAAAAAATCTTTAATTCATTAATTATTTTTATTTATTATATTGATTCAATATTTGTTACTTTTATTCTCTTGTTTTTGTTGTTAATTTTCCATTGTTATGCTATATTTATTTCCATTTGATTATATTTATTTTGTTTAATATTTATTCAATTTTAGTTAATTGTTTTTGTTTTGTTTATTCAAGGGTATTCTTGACATTTTGTGTAGTCAAACTTGCTTAGTTTAACAGAACCAGCAACAACGGTTAAAACTATGATGCAATTGTAGGATAATGAAACCTTTCCATTTGACTGTCTATGTGCAAAACCCCAAGGGGTTCAGTGTAATTTTCTCATTCTGTTATGCTTCGGGTATAAGGAATTCGGGAGTAGAATATAGTAAGGATTATTTTGATTGTAGCCGGGCAATTTTATTGTGAGTATTGGCTTGGGAGAGTGGTAGTCCTCTTGAATTGGCTACCAAGTGTCTGTAATTTTCAGTGTTTACAGATCATAGTTTCAATACAATTTCCATCAAATTTTCCATTCTATCCCATACTTACTATTAGGGATATCAATGGTATGGGTTGAGGACGAGTTTTCCATTACCATCCCCAATCCCAATTTGCATAAGAAATACTTGACCCATTAATAAAGTTGAGAAATGCCCAATACTAATCTGTATGAGAAATACCCGACCCATGATATCCCAATACGGTGGGTATCATGCAATCAACTTTGGTTGCCAACAGGTAGCCAAAGTTGGTTGGTAGTAACAAACGGTTGAAAAACCTGTTGATGTACAAATATGACTTAAAAGTCTTAAATCATTTTTTTTTTCTTTGGAAAAATGAATACATATTTGTATTTCTATAGTATTAATATAGTAATATTAAGATTATTATTATATATTTATTAAATTATAAAATTACATTAAAATATAGAAAATTTCATAATAATATTATAATAAATTTAATAAATAATAAGAGTTCGTTTTGTTTCAAAAACATTAATAAATAATATAATTACATTTATCAATATAGTACTAAATATTAATAAATGATTAGAATAAATAAAAATATAGAATAATTGAAAATGTTATTGAAATACTATTAAAATGTAATATAATTAAATACAACCGTTCAATGTGGTTTGATAATAAAGAGTGCTTATTTAGTCTAATAATGTTTCAAGTCTGAGTCGTCATACCCCCAGTGGTATATATAAAAAAAAGGTAATATAATTAAATGTACAATATTGAAAAACTCAATATATTATTAACATTACATTAATAGCTAATGTAATTATATTTATGATGGAAAATATAAAATAATAAAATAATGAAATTACATTTCAAATATAAAAAAATTGAAAATGTCATTGAATTAAATTGATATTAGTAATTAATATAATTATATTGATAATAATGAAAAATTGAAAGTTTTATTAACATCAAATTAATATTTAGTGTGATTACTTTTATCATGAAGTATATTATATAAAATTGCAAGACTTATGAATACATATATTTCATTATTTGTAATATATTACTATGTTTGAAAAGGATGAATACAATGTGTATATATAAATTTGTGTGTGTGTGTGTCTATATATATATATATAGTTTATGAAATTATATCATTAAATAAATTTAAAAACTATATTAATGGAAACAAACAAATATGTAATTGAAATGTTATAAATATGTGATATAATTTTATTTATCAAAAAATTGTGAAGAACAAATGTAATTAATTGTAATATTATGATGAATTGAAAAATATTTTGGAAATGTATATATTAAATTAATTTTTTAAAAATGAGTAGAATTTATAATAATAAAAAAGAAAGAATATATATATATATATGTTTTTTAGAAGCAAAAATATTAATGAAAAGTTATAAAAAAAAAAAAAAAAAAATTCAAAAAAGTGTTAAATATAATGGATTATATTTTAGCTTGTATGTTTTTTAATTTTTTTTAGAAATTAATTAATTATTTTTAATTGGGTGGAGCAGCTTTAACGTTGAGAACAAGTTCAAAGTTAGTGAGAACCAATTTAACGTTCTACCCAACGTTGGAGTTGTTCGATCACAAAACCAACGTTAACAGAGGAAAAAACTTTTAAATTTTTGGAACCTCTTTAACGTTGAAGTCAATGTGAAAGTTGTCCATGAGAACAACTACTTGTTGGGAACAATTTCAACGTTGATGAGAACCACTTTAACGTTCTAACCTATGTTGAAGTTGTTCCGAGAAACCACTCAAAGTCAACAAAGGGAATAACTTTTAAATTTTGGGAACCACTTTAACGTGGAAGTCAACATGAAGGTTGTTCTCGAGAACAACTACTCGTTAGGAACAAGTTTAACGTTGGTGGGAACAAGTTTAATGTTGATGGGAACAACTCCAACGTTGGTTACAACTTTGACGCTCTAGCCAAAGTTGAAGTTGTTTCCCAAAAACCACTCAACGTCAATAAAGGAAACAACTTTTGAATTTTCAGAACCACTTTAATGTTGAAATCAACGTGAAAGTTGTTCCCGGGAACAACTACTCATTGAGAACAAGTTCAACATTGGTGGGAATCACTTTAACGTTCTAATCAACGTTGAAGTTGTTCCCGGGAATAACTCAACGGTTACCTCAGGGAACAACTTTTCCATTTTGGAAACCACTTTAACATTGAAGTCAACGTGAAAGTTGTTACTAGGAACGACTACTCGATAGGAACAAATTCAACGTTGGTGGGAACCACTTTAATGTTCTAACCAACGCTGATGTTGTTACTAGAAACCACTCAAAATCAACAAAGGGAACAACTTTTAAATTTTGTGAACCACTTTAGCGTTTAAGTCAACGTGAAAGTTGTTTCCGAAAAAAATTACTCGTTGGGGACAAGTTCAACGTTGATGAGAACCAACTAAACGTTCTAACCAACGTTGGAATTATTCCCGGAAACCACTTAACGTCAACAATAATATAATATTATATAGTTTAAAAAATGAAACCTATAAAATAAAAGTAAATGGTTAATGTAAAATAATATATTATAGTAGGTGAGATGAGACTTAATAAGTGAATAGAGAGAGAGAGAGAGAGAGAGAGTTTGTTTGCTTTGAATGAGATCAAAACAGGGTTAGGGCCTTAGGGCCTTAGGGGGTTCCCTGTTTTTTGTGTTATTTATTTAGTAATTTATATGTTATTCTTTCAACAGTTTGATTTTCCTTTTCCCTCATCCAACGGTTGTATGTTTGTGAATTTGAGGCCACACAATTAAGGACCGTATTCAAAAATCCTGACTCATAAGTGTATGATGTAGCTTTATTCCTTTTGGGTTTTGACTGGTTGTTATGACTTATGACAATAAAAATTGAGAGACCGGCCGCCATGTTTTACATATGAATGAACATATGAAAATGGATTTGTAAATTAAATTTTGTTGACAAATATAATATAATATTAAATAATTTGGTTGAAAACAGCCTATGCACTACACTAAGAAAATTCTTTAACAAAAAGGCACAAAAACATGCAAAAAGAAAATGTTTTGAAGCTTTTGTCATCGGTAGAATTTGAGCCGCTGAGTTGAAAGTCATTTGTCCAAACTCCAAGCTCGTCCATCTACCAGCTGAACTACGTATCTAGGAGCTCTTTAAGGTTCGTCTTAAATTCACATGTTGATGCATAAATAAATTACATTAAATTATCAATAAGAAAATAATAACTATGTAAAATCAATTATTTTATGTACAATTTAACTTATATGATATTGATATTGAATATACATTAATTAACAATAACTAAACTATAATGGTGTTGCCACCCATAAATATGATTTATATAAATATGTATGTTTCACCTAACACGGTGATATAATGATAAAATTGAGTTTATTAATAATTTAAAAGGGTTTACAAATAAAATATGTTAAAATAAGTGTTTTTCATTTTAATTATAAAGATATTCTTGGTCAATATCTATTAATCTGGGACTAGGTATTTTTTTTTTAAGTTTTCACCATTTGTAGGATTTGAGCTGCTGACTTGAGAGTTATTTGCCCAAACTCCAATCTCGTCCATCTACCAGCTGAACTACGCTCCTATCACTCTGTGGGATCTTTAAGGTTCGTCTTAAATTCACATGTTGATGCATAAATAAATTACATTAAATTATCTAACATTAAAATTATTAATATAAGTGTTTTTCATTTTAATTATAAAGATATTATTGGTCAATATCTATTAATTTGGGACTAGATTTTTTTTTTGAAAGCTTTCACCATTGGTAGGATTCAAGTCACTGACCTGAGAGTCATTTACCCAAGCCTCAAACTCATCCATCTACCAGCTGAACTACACCTCTGTTAGCTTTATAAGGATATTATTGGTATTAGAATGAGTGTTTATAGTCATTATTTAATTTTTAAATTTTAGATATGAATGTACTTATAAAATGGGTGTGTGTAAATCATATTTATAAGTGACAACACCTTATATGAGATTATAAATTCAAATAGAATGTCCTTCCCAAAATTTGAAATATAAACATAAAAAAAGAAAAAGAAACACTAAACTAAAACAAGACTATAACAGCAAACAGAAAAAGAATGGCCCAATTATAAGTAGCGAAATTTCCTAGTTATTTAATTAGCTTATTTTATTGTTTAATTGAATTCATTTTGAGAAAAGAAAAAGAAGAAGAGGAAGAAGAAGAAGAAAAGACCAGTAAAATTTCAAAAGACTGTTGGCACAATTCAAAGTTGCTAGGCTTTCCCCTGAAATGCAAATGAATTATTTTCATTAATTAATGAATTATGATTTTAACTTTTTGTCGTACTTAAAATATGTACGTAGAAATCAACATTAATTAAAATAATAAGGTCATAATAATAGCTAATCAAAGATGTGAAGGTTTCTAAATTCCATCTATGATGATTACCTTATCATGCTCATGACATATCAAAAAGTTGCACAAGAAGAAGGTGAAGAATGGACCAAGAATTTAATGCGTTCAAACTTCAAACATATTGATTTTCTGTACTTACGAAGCAGGAAGCACTCACGAAGTTTCTTCAGAAAAACAGTGGATATTGCACTTTTTCTTCCATCAAACCACTTATTTATTGCCAAATAAACCATGCCATCTAATCTTTGTGTCGTTCTTCTTCATTTTTTAAACCTAGTCAAAAGAAAATAATAAAATAATTTATAGAAATCTCCCAAATTTGGAATCTTTCTTCGAGGCTTCCAATCAAAGGAGCCCACAATCTCACATTATCCACACGTCATTGGGACATGTGGTCTATATAACTATATTGAGTGTGAACAAATGTGATCTATTTGAGTGTGAACAACCTTGACCAAACATGTCATGATTTGGACTTTTAAGGATCCAAATTCCACGAATCCATTCAATCCATCTTTAATCACGTTGAATTTTTTGCTTAAAACAATATAAATATAAATCTTTAGGTTATAAAGCATACGTTGGACACACAATTTTGTAGGATAAAATAACTCTTTGGATAAATAGGATTTCATATTTAAGATTATAAGAGAATTCAGTTTGAAGAAAGATGAAGAACGTCCAGAAACCGAAACGAGACCATCATTAGACAGTGATCTTTTCCTGACTATTAAAAGGAAGCTAGAATGAGAATTGAGATCTTGTATAGGGTAAAACCCTAAAAAATTCTCTGAAAAAGCCCTAATTGACCATCAAAAGGGAATAAGGTAATGAGAAGAATTATATGTTGGACCAGTCACCAGTGGCAAAGTCACATAGTTGAGTACTTGAGCGGGGCCAACTTTTATAAAAACCTGTTAACATTTTACCTAAACTTTTTCAAATTGACTATTCAAAATCCTGGAATCGGTTTCACCTCTATGTGGGATCACGTCCCATAATATTAATATATTTCGGGGAGTGACCACCAACTCTCTTTAAGTCTTTATTTTTTAGTTTATTGTGCCAATACGTGCTTGCGGTAAGGAAAAAGAGCTGATCATAACCTAACCTACGAGTCTAGGACAATGGACACTACAATTAGATAATTGCAAACACCAGGGTGAAATTTACAAATTTAATAAAAATGGATTGGTCAATTAATCTGTGGTGTTGCATGTTGATTGGTGTGCACTGTACACTACATAATATTAAATGGGATATATAAAAAAAATGAGGCACGTGTTAGAAGGATTTTTCAATGTCGTACTGTCCATTCCTCGATCCTCCTCCAAAGAATAAAATTAATGACATTTTTCAATTCTCTGTTTCAAACAATAACTAATACTATCTGTTCGCTATCAATGGCGGGCCAGTGAATTAAAAAAAGGGATATGATCATTTTACCCCTTAGTTTACCATATTAGACACTTTACCCCTCTAGTTTCAATAATGACCATTCTCCCTTACTTAAAACCAAAATATTAGATATTTTACACCTTACCATTAGGAATTCCATTAGTCTAGTACTTTGACCGTCAAAAATTAATTAAAAGATCTTATTACCTTTGAACACATGAGTTATGTCCTCTAATGATACCACTAATTGTTTTAAAAGAAAAAAATAAATCAGAATTAAAAAAATAAAAACTAGTAAAAGTATTTAAAAAAAAAAAAAAAACAGATTTGACAATAAAAAAAAATGGATCACCACAGTCAATGATGGTGGAGATAATAAATAAAAAAGCAAAAAAAAAAAAAAAAAAAGATTCAGTATTTCAAAAAGAAAAAACAATTCAATATTTCAAAATAATTTTTTTTAATAATGTTTTTTTTTTAACAATTATATTATATTATTATTATTTTTATTCTTTATATTAATGTTTTTTAAATGAAATTTTTATTTTTTACATTTCATTCTTTATATTAATGTTTTTTAAATAATTTTTTATTTTTACATTTAATTCTTTATATTAATGTTTTTTTAAATTAATTTTTTTAATTTTTTATTTTTTTAAATACTTATATTATTATTATTTTTAATTCTTATTTTTTTTCTTTAAAAGCAATTAATGGTATCCTTAGGGGGCATAACTCATGTGTTCAAGGGTAATAATGTCTTTTAATTGATTTTTTGACGGTCAAAGTACTAGACTAACGGAATTCCTAACAGCAGGGGGCCAAATGTCTAATATTTTGGTTTTCAGGGGGGAGAATGGCCATTACTAAAACTAGAGAGGGAAAAGTGTCTAATATAGCAAATGACAGGGGAGGAAATGATTGTATCACTTAAAAAAAAAAAAAAAGTAATATTTTTTTTTAAGAATAAAAAATTAACAAGATATTACCAGGAAAACCTCTTTTTGATGTCTACCCAACTCAACAACTATGAACATGAAAGAAAAGGACACAAATGAAACAAACAATGAGATCTCCCAAATTTTTTTTTTTTTGGACAACATTAATTCTTTTAAGGAAATGAACTATATAAACTAGTAGTAATAAAAAGAAAGGCAAATGATTGATGACAATATAATTTTTTATATATATATAATTAACCATCCAAGTACAACTGCTACATATATTTGTTTCCAGCACTTACTTTCCAATCATATAGAAGGGATTTGATGAAATTGAAATCTATTAAAATATAGATATATTGAGAGAGAGAGACCCCATTTATCTAAGATGGTGCAGGTGATGAAATCTTGATATTGTTCATTGTTGTTGTTGTTGTTGTTGTATTTTCAAGCCGGTGGTGGTAGGGCTGTGCCGCCTGTGCTTGTACTTGGGTGGCCGTCCATGGCAGAGTTGCAGCAAAAGCAGCAGCAGCAGTGGAAAAGAGAAGAGAGAGAATGGATAATTTGATGAAACATCATGGTTTTCACTAACCTCCTCTTTGGTGGAATCAAGCCTCCTCCTCTGTTGCTTCTCAAACTTGCTCCAATCATTATTTCCTGACCTGGCCACACCCTCATCATCTTCTTCTCTATTTATAGCCAATTGAAGAGGAAAGTACTAATTGAGAGAGTTAGCACTCACACCAGAACAAGAAACCAAGAAAGAGGAAATTGTTTGGAGCTAAAGCTAATAAAGAAAAGCATGAGAGGGTTGGAGCCAAAAGGCTGTAGATTTGTTGCAGGAGTACTTTGGCTTAATTGGCCCAAACACAGATATAAATAGACTAAAAATTACAAAAGGGAAGATGGGGACACATGGGGTTCCACTTCCCTTGACTGTGTGAACATCATTGAATCTTTATAACAAGTATGTGTTGGTCGGCTTTTAGCATTTATGTGATGATGGCGATCTGATCATGTACTACTTGAAATGAAAGGTTGCAGCAGCCTATATAATATAGAAACTAACCTTCAAGAGTAACTTTCAGGTACGTGTGGAATCCCAAACAACTGCCGGTATTTATTGAATTAACACCGATAGCTACTCACCTGATAATTTTTGCTAAAAGAGTAACAAATAATACTAACTTCAATTCTCTTTATATGTCATAGCTATAATTGTTCAACAATGCTCCTTAATTGTGTCTCACTCTCAGGCCAATTAAGCTTGATAATAGCTTAGTCAATCACCAATTAATTGGGACAAAAGCAAACACGTCTACTTAATTGCAAGCCTTATCTTAAGGTATATTAGATCGTACAGTAAGGTCCCACGTGCCGATTATTTTAGGTAAAGTATATTCGATGCATGATAGAGACCGGTTAAAAAAGCCTTAAAGAAAACACAGGCCCCTTAATTACAAAAATGAAGCACACTTTCCACGATGATGCAAGCAGTGATGCATTCACTAATCCACACCCACTTGATCATTTTCTTCTCTCAATACATGTCAAATTCTTGTTCGCACTGTGAATTATACACACGCCTACATAAGTACATGACATGAATGAAATTCTGTGCAACTGCATCTTATATTTCTACGTACTGTCCAAACGCTGATCGGAGCCCATCAAAACACTTAATTTGGGGGATCAGTATCGAATATTGAAGCTGCGTTGCGAACATGCACATGACATGAATCATGATGCATGTAGTGGTCAAAAAATACACGGCCCATTTAGCAAGCCCATAATTCTATAGGGTTCGAAATTAAGCCTTGGATGCATAACAATTAACTCTTATCAGGCCCAGAGTGGCCCAACTAATTAAACCAACATGGCCCCAAAGCCAAGCCTAAACCATCAGGATATTAGGTCATCAAAAAACATGTGGTCAACAGTGACATAAATCACAATCAAATCAGGCATTGCACAAATCACAACGCCTGATAAAGCCATCATTGCCCGATTCAAATGAATCAAAACGGAAAATTAAAAGCGCGTGATCCTCGCACTCATAAAGAGCCCGAACGATGAGGGCTCTGGTGCTTGGCTATAAAAGCTAGGCCCTTTCTCAGAGAAAGGGTCCTATTTTTACTACTTCACACACGAAAGCTCTCTCTCTCTCTCTCTCTACTCTCAACTTGGCTTCTCCATACTGTCACATTTATTACAACTCTCTTCTTCGCATTAATTGCTAATCCACCATCTGATTGAGGTTGACACGATTATCTTCAAAAGACGATCGATCAAATCCGCAATCGACTCACATCGAACGAAGGAGTTCACCAGGGCATCGACTTATCAAACCGATTGATATCCAATATCGACCCAATCTTCATTCAATCCACAACAATCCAACGAAGTCCTAGGGAATCGATCCACCAACATAATCGATATCCAAAGTCGATCCTTCAAAATCGACCCATAGCTCGACCCAAAATATCGAGCAACACGGTTTGTTATTTCTATTTTTCCTTTTGTCTCATTTATCTAACATAATACTGACTTGAGCGGCGGAGAGTAGACATGACGTCGGTTCTGGTTTTGGTTCGGAACCGATGGTTCTGGTTACCGGTCAAGGGGAACTGGAACCGGAACTGGAACTGACCTTAGGAGGTTCCGGCGGTTCGGTTCTAAATTTTTTTTTTTTTTTTTTTTTCACATTACAAAACATCACATTTTATTTATAAAAAAATAAAATGTTAGAAAGGACATTGTAGAGTCTTGAACTATGGCCCATAACCCTTGTCCAATTAAGTATATTTTCTATTGCCTTCTCCTCCTTTTTATATAGGATAGGCCTCTCTTCTCTATTTATGTTCTTTTTCTTCTTCTTCCCAGACCTCCATCTTCTTCTTATTCCTAAATGTTTAATTCGTTTTGCCTTGGTGTGTTTAATTCGTTTTGCCTGTTGTGTTTAATTCGTTTTGCCCTAGTGTGTTTAATTGTTGTTGCCCTGGTGTGTTTAATTCGTTTTGCTCTGGTGTGTTTAATTGTTTTTGCCATGGTGTGTTTAATTCGTTTTATCTGGTGTGTTTAATGAGTTTTGCCTGGTGTGTTTAATTGGTGGCCTGGTGTATTTAAACAAAATGAAATTTGGAAATTTTGTTTGAAAAAAATCAAATCTGAAAAAATATGATTTTTTTTTCAACGAAACCCAAACCCAAACACAACTCTCACCATTCATAAAAACAACCACAACCTGGAAAAAAACGAGATTTGAAAAAAAAAAAAAAATTTTAAAAATTTGAAAATTAAACACAACCACAACCACTACCCAAATTTAAACACAACCACAAATCTGAAAATTTTCAAAATAAAAATCTGAATTTTTTTTTTTTAAGCACAACCACAACCACCCTTAAAAAAAATAATTTGGAACTTTTTCAAAAAAAAAAAAAAAAAAAAAACTGAATTTAAAAAAAAAAAATCTGCAAACCAAATCAGAAATTTTTTAAAAATAAAATTCTGATTTATTTTTTATTTTTATTTTTTTAACAAAACCCAAACCCAAACACAACTCCCACCATTCATAAACACAACAACCACCCTAAAATCTGGAAATTTTCTTTGAAAAAAAAAAAAAAACGAAATCTAAAATTTTTTGTTTAAAAAAAAATCTGAATTTTTTTTAAAAAGCTGGAAAAAACGTGAAAGAGAAAGAGAAGAGAGGAGAGAAAGAGAAGAAGAAGAAGGAGAGAAGAAGAAGATGGAGGAGAGAGGAGGAGAGAAAGAGAGAAGAAGGAGAGATGCGTGAGAGAGAAGGAGAGAGAAAGAACAAAAAAAAAAAGTTTCTGTAGAAAAGGAGAGAGAAAAGGTAAAGAAAAAAAATTAGGGGCATTTAAATCTCTATAGTGGATTGTTTGACAAAAACAATCGATTTATTAATTCTGGCTAAAAACAATAAATCCCTTAAATTTTTTGATTAAAAAGGGGTATTTCCTCTTGATTGTTTGTATTTAGATTCCATGCCAGGTGGTTTGAAGAATTAATTTTTTCATATATAACGCTTTAATTTTTTTAATAAGTTAATTGAAGTTCATATAAGAAGATAAATTGTTTGATTTTTATTTTATATACTTTCTTTGAAATAGGTGAAGTGTAAGTTTTATATATAATAGTTGTGACACAATTTAATTATCAATAGATTGCCGGATTCAACAATATTGAAAAAAAGTTTGTTAGGGATAGAGAAGTAAGAAGAGTTTTCTAGGGCAATTTTTTGCCCATCTTTGCTGTTAATTTGAATCCGTTTGTGGATTTGCTGGGTTTGTGGGGTTTATTCAAAGCTTTTGGGAAGGTTAGAGATGGGTATTTCTCTTCGAAAGTCAGTGCTATGAGGTGGGTGTTCGCTTTTATCCAGTTTGGTTCTTTGGAGGAAGCCTCGAAGGAGACAAGTCAAGTGAAAGGGGGTGCAAGTCAATGGGTGGCCGATTCGATCGAAAGTGGCATCTTTTGGTCGGAGAAATTGGTGGGTGAATTGATCTAGTCTGGGGAGGGAGAAAGGAGTTTTTGGTATCAGGTACATGGGTGAGTAAGGTGAGAGGTGACTACTTTAAATCTGGTTCCTATATGTTTGGATTTCCAGATTCTCACTTGTTTGCTGATGAGGTGACAATGATTTTGAGAAATAAACTTGAAGGGGTTTTGAGTGGCCGAAAAAGGTTAAAGATGGTGTCCCGGTGGATTTAGACTTGCTGGACTTTCACATGGATTGTTTAAAGAACTTGTCTCAAGAAAAAGTAATTTTGTTGTAGATAAAAGGAATGGATGTTGTAAAAGATGGTGATGGAGTTCCCCTTTCAAGCTTTTTTCAGGTTTTGAAAGGTGTAGCAGCTAGACGACATGTTTCAATCTCTGTCTAGTAGTGGTGACCACGGTTCGGTTTCGGTTCGGTTTCGGATAGAAACCGGCGGTTTCGGTTTGGGTGGCACCCTAAACCGAAACCGAAACCGAAACCGAAAAACCGGAATAGTGAACGGTTTCAAACCGACGGTTTTCGGTTTCGGTTTCGGTTTCGGTTTCGGTTTGGCCGGTTTCGGTTTCCGTTTTTTTTTTTTTTCCATTTGTCAATTGATATGATACAAATTGTTTGGGTTTCCGTTTTTTTTTTCATATTTTTTTATAAATTTTTATTTTTGAATTTTTTGAATTTTTGACCTTTTCATTGATTATTATTATAATAATATGATATATCATAAAGATTGTTTGTATGATTAAAATCTTGACAAATAATAATAAAATCTTGTATTTATTAAATATAAAATCATGAAGTTGTAAATAAAAAAATATTTACAAACATTTTCATTGAAGTATTTAAGTATTTCACAATGTTTAGAAGAAAAAAAATTGACATTTATTAATAAATACAATTTTACAATTTCACAAAATAAATAAATAAATTACAATTGGCCTTGAAGGCTTGAATTCAAATATACAATATTACAATGTAACAAAGTTAAAATAAAAAAAATAAAAAAAAATAAAATATCGGCCTTGCACTTAATTTTTTACCACAATTAAGCTGCCTACGTATCCTCCACCAATGTAGAGAAATCAAAGGCCACGTAATTCTTTTACCTTTAATTACTTGCTCGGTGTTGGAGGTTGGAAGTTGGAACAGAATCTATTCGCTGCCTTCCGTTCCTGTGGTTTGGTCACCTTCGAAGAAGTCGTTAACTATCTCCGGCTGGAGTTCTTGTTGTCTATATTTTGCCTTCGTCCAATCATCAACACACGCCTGCATTTCAAGTGATTGTGGACACATAACCGACCGTCTTGGGTCTAAAATATTTCCACCTGCACTAAATTCTTGTTCCACAGCAACTGTAGAAACCGGCGTTCCAAGAATTTGTTTGGCAATAATAGCCAAAATTGGATAATCCTGTTGATGACTCTTCCACCAATCCTGAAGACTAAATTTATCATCTGGAAATTTATGCTCGTCTTCTAAATACCGGTCAACCTCAGATGCAGATGAGGATGAAGATGTTTTTAATTTTTTGGATCTTTGGGAAAACAGTAGATCCCCTAAACCCTGTAATTTAAATTTTGAGGAAGAACTACTAGCACCAGATGGTCTAGATGTGGGTTGGGGTTGTGAAACCGGCACGTTCAAAGACTGACCATATATTTTAACATATTCATCGTATAATTCATAAAGCAAAGTCTTAACGGAATCACAACAATCAAGAATATCAACTTCTAAACCTAAACATTTGTAATAATTAGATAAATAAATCTGCAAACATTCTAATTTAAAGCATGGATCAAAACACGATGCAAGCAAGTAAATATTTGGAATCTTCTCATAATACTGACACCATTTTGCTTTCATGGCAGCAACACATGGACTCAATTGAACATCGAATTCACAGGCATTAAATGCACCAACAACATTAACACTTTGAACAATAAATAATGAGTAGTGGGATAGTAAATACCAGATAAAGCATTGGTAGCATCATTAAAAACACGTAACAATTCAAGAATTTTTATACATACATCCCAATGGTTCAATTGAAGAGAAATTGAAGGAACATTATAATTAATAAAAGAAACTAATAAATCCTTATATTCAACACTTTCACAAAGTAACATATAAGTTGAATTCCAACGTGTGGTAATATCTCGAGAAAATTTTTTTGGACGCATACCATTCTGAGAGCAATATTTTAACCATTGTTTCTGGATTTTGCTATGCCTCCAGATATAGTTAATACTATCTCTAATTGGTCTAATAAAAGCAGAAAGCTCTGTTAATCCAGCTTGAACACATAAATTTAAAACATGGCATGCACAACGTTGATGAAATAATTTACCCCCAAAATAAGGATTGCACAAATCTGTTAACATAGGAATAGCTGCGGTATTGCTTGCAGCATTATCAAAGCCAATAGCAAAAATTTTGTTTAGTAAACTATACTCTTCAAAAATGATTTTAAGGAGTCGAAAAATATTTTTAGCCGAATGCGAGTCATCAAAAACACGAAATGCGAGAATTCTTTTTTGCATGTCCCAGTTATTGTCCATATAATGACATGTGACACCCAAATATGAATGACTACCAAAATTGTCGCTCTATATGTCGGCACATACAGAAACGCGACCTTGAAAATTTTCAAAAAATGTTTTCAATAATTTTTTTTCTTTTTTGTAAATGCCATTTAGTGTACGTGTGAGAGTGGCTCTAGGAACACGTTGCATTGCAGGATTTAATGCATTTTGACAGTAATTAACAAAACCTACTTTCTCACCAAAACCAAAAGGTAAGTGTTCAGTTGCAACCATTAATGCTAATTGTTCTCTATTTTTTTCAGACGTGTAATGAAATAATTGATTAGAAGAGGTTGCGTACCTAGCAATTTGGGCTTGGTTATTCGCCATTGCGTATTCAGACGGGTGAGTTTTTTTGATATGAGCCCACATCGTGCCATAGCCGAAGGTTTTTGGAACCTTGTATTTTTTGGGGCAGTAATTGCACTGAATGTGCCAATATGTACCATCAAAACTAATTTTCTTCATATGCACTTTGAAGAGATCGGACTTCGCCGGCTTTTCTTCTTCAGCATCACCTTTACCTGCAAAAAAATCATCCGAAGGGGGTGGGGGGTTAGATACATTTTCATAAACATTGGGGGTATTGTAAGCGGGGTTGAGTCCGTCGAACTCGGGATTAATTTCAGGTGGAATAGGAGGAGAAGGCTGATTGGATCCAAATCGATCTTCAATGAACTATTGAAAAGTCACATCGTCGGCAATGACAGCATCACCAATGTGTTGCAAGAAGTTTTCCACGTGACCCTTTCCTCTATTCACATTTCTTGAACCATCTCCCCCACTTCCACTTCCACTTCCACTTGCCATTGAAAAATTAATAATAATATAATATAGATATATGTAAAAAAAATATTGTTGGAATAATGATGGTAACAAAGTAAAAAAAAATAGATGATTGAAAAAAATATATTGTTGGAATAAGACTATAAGAGTGGTGAGCAAGTAAAAAAAAAATATATGATGGTAAAAAATATAAGAAATAAATATTGTATGCTAGAAAATAAAAAGAATAAATTTTTTTTATATGATAATGATATGAGAATTAAAGAAAATTGTAAATGTAGAGAGAATTTGGAATTTGAGATTGAGAGAGATATATGAATGAAAAAAATATATTGTTTGAATAAGAGTGGTAACCAAGTAAAAAAAATAAAATATATGATTGAAAAAAAATATATATTATTGGAATAATAGTGGTAAAAAATAGAAGAAATAAATATTTTATGCTAGAAAAAAATATATAATAAATTATTTATATATGAAATGAGAAATTGAGAATTAAAGGAAATTGTAAATATTGAATTCGGAATTTGATATTGAGAGAGAATGAGAGAACTTGAGAGTTGAGAGAGTGAGAAAGGTGTGAAGGAAAATAGAGTTGGGGGGGGGGGGGGGGGGGGGGGGGGGGGGGGGGGGGGGGGGGTTGTATTTATAGTTTGAAAGAAAGGGGTGGGTTTGCAAATAGATCAAATTTAAGGGTTAAAAAAAAAAGAAAGGGAGGCTGCCGTTGGGACTGGGCTGACCGGTCAGAACGGTCGTCTGACGCCCAGTGCCCAACGACCGAATTTCAAAAAAAAATTTCAAAATTCTGCCACGTGTCAGTGGCTTATTGGTTAATTTTTTTTTTTTTTTTAAACAAAACCGGCGGTTTACCGTTGACGAAACCATCGGTTTAACCGCCGGTTTCCGGACGTTTTCCGGACGGTTTCCGGCCGATTTTCTCTTTTTTCAATGACGCTGCCACGTGGCAGCGTCTAATTGGGTTATTTTATTTTATTTTTTTAATTAATACCAAAACCGGCGGTTTAACCGAAACCGCCGGTTTTGGCCGGTTTCCAACCACCCAAAACCAAAACCGAAACCGAAACCGAAACCGGGATTTTCGGTTTTCAACCGGTTTCAAAACCGGCGGTTTCGGTTTTCGGTTTTCGGTTCGGTTTTGACCGTACGGTTCCGGTTTAACCGCGGACAAAACCGACGGTTAACCGGAACCGTGGTCACCACTAAGGGAGAAGCTACATGTATTATGTATATGAAGAGTCATGCCATGTGATGGTCATTAATTGCCCTATGGCTTCTTGGAAATTTCATTTTGTCCTTATTATTAATTGATTTTTTTCTTTTGTCCCTTTAAAATACAAATTTTATAGTTTGGTCCTTCAAACTTTATTAACTTAAAATTCTAACTTCGCTAATGATTTATGTGAGTATATGACTTAATGTTATGTGCGATTGATTGCTTGTATCATAAGTCAAGTTTTTTTTTTTTTTTTTTTTTTTTTGAAGAGTATCATAAGTCAAGTTTCATTGGCCAAATGAAATATATTTTTAGATGGTGAAGTTAGTTAAATAGTAGTCTTTGTATTCATATTCCATGCCAGGTGTTTTGAAGTTTTTTTTTTTTTTTTTGTTTTTTTTGTACTTAATTGAAGTTCGTATAAGAAGATAAATTGTGTGATTTTTATTTTATATATTTTCTTTGAATTAGGTGAAGAGTAAGTTTTATATATAATTGTTGTGACACAATTTAATTATCAATTGATTGCCGGATTCAACAATATTGAAAAAGAGTTTGCTATGAATCTATCTTTTTTTTTTTTTTTTGGGTGCACATGAATCCCTCTTCTATTTTCTTCCATTAGATGTCAATAATTATATAATCCAAAGGCTTAAGTTAACTTTCTTTCATAAATTGTTGATAATCATTCGACCTAAAAGTTTAAGTTATTTATAATTGATCCAACCCAAGTATATTTGTGAATGACTTTTGGACTTATCACATGGATGTATACATATTGCCCAATTTGGACTATATTTCAATTATATATTTTTAATTTATAGAGCGAGGGTTTCCTAGACTCAAACTTGTGACCGTTTGATCAAATGGATATAATATTATTGAGTGAATGGAAAGAAAATAAAAAGGTATGAATTCCAATATCTCTTTAGAGAGAAAGAGAAACATGCGAATAAAAATAGTCCAATTTATAAAAGTGGAAATAGGGGATATAACACTCTTTTTATGTTGAATTTTAAGAGTATCACTAGTTTAATAAGTTAAGTTTAAATGACACCAGTAGACTAAAATACCCTCATCTCATTCTTTTATTACGTTTTTGCCACATTTAGTTTTTTTTTTTTCTTTCAAAAACCTTCATTGATAGAGGACCGGTGGAAATGGAACAGACCTCCAATGGAGGTCAAAATCGGCCTCCAATGGAGGTCTTGATGAAGAAGATGAACAAAAAAAAAAATTTGAAAAATTTTATTTTTGCCCAATAAGTCTCGGAAATTGCAACTATATCTAATAAGTATTGGAAACACCAAAATAAGTCTCGAAAATACCAAAATAAATCTCAAAAACACGAAATTAAGTCTTGAAAAAAAAAACACGAGACTTATTTTTGTGAGTGTTTTAAGGGTATTTTTGTCAGATCCACACTTTACGTGCTATTAAAACATAAGTTATTAAATTGGTGATAGTTTTAAAACTCACTCTTTAAAAAATGTTATTAAATTTTCAAGTCCTTAATGAAATTCTTATCTAGATGGGATTCAAGAAAATTCAAAGCGTTTGTAACTATTTAACCTAAAGCTCGAAGTCTCCAATAATAGAAATTTTCGTATTTTTATTTTATGACTATGATTTTAATAAAGGTTTAAAATATTTAATTATTCAATCGAAAAGAAAATAGCACACTCAAATTTTGGAGTACTGAGCCAATTAGGGAGAATGGACCTACAGGTTAGTTTACATGTCATGAGCAAAAGACAAATGAGTGGCTCTATTTCAACCCACAAAATACTTTCCTACACCCATATTAAAAAATTAAAATTACTCATTAAGAGTTTCTCCCTATAATCCACAAATTATCTATTACACTCAAATTTAATTTTTTTTATTAATGACAATTTAACCTGAATTAAAATTACTACACAAGACAAAAAAAATTCTAAAGACACTCCAAAATAATTAAATTATTAAAAAAAGAAATTCTCTCTTCTAAATCATTAGATTAAATATTACGTATTAAACTCTCTCTCCTAAATCTGTTATTACTATATTAAATACTCTCTCTTAATTACTGTAATATTTTGAAAAATGGGTCAATCCGTTTTTAAATAGTTGACCCTAATTATTATAAATTTGGGCTCAATTTAGTTTCTTAAAGACTTGAAAAAGACTTGAGGCCCAAAATAAAAGTGTTGATAGTGCTTAAATTATTACAAGTGAAGTAATGATTTGGACTGAACCCAAATCAATTGGTATTTAGGCTTATTTTATTTTAAATGTTAAGGCCCTAATCCAATTAAATTGTAAGTTGACTCAATCCCAAAACTGAATTTAGTGTGATTTAATAGGTGAGATTGTAATTTTCTATGTATTTAATGAATTGAAAAGGAATAAGAAATAATACAAGGGTGGAAATATAATTTTCCATGAAAAGTTGATGACCTATAACACATGAGAGACATGTGTAAGAGTGGAGATATTGGCCTGTATGTTCACCCATTTCGTAAGTACACCCTTAAAATATTTTAAAAATCTCTGGTTCGTAAATAAACCCCACTTAATGCCAAAAATACCCTTTCTTTAATTTTATTGTATTATATTTTTGTCAGCACACCCCACTATTTTGTTATCTAATTAGATTTATTTAAAATTTTATTATTTTATATCTTTTTATTCAAATAAATAATTTCTCTTTAAAAAATAATTTTTAACTCCTGCAAAAACATTTGATGTCACTAAAAAATTGTATGAAATTTTTTTTTTTTTCATTGCATTAAAACTTTTTTTTTTCAATTCTTTATTTAAAAAAAGGGTCTCAGCACACAATTAATAGTGTATCTCAATTCTTTGTTCCTAAGAAAGTTTTTTTTTTTTTAAAAAAAAAACAAAAACAAAAACAATTGTTTATAAGAAAGTTTATTGTTGGTATTGATTTTTGTTTCACTCAATTATAGTAATAAATTGTTTATCAACTTAATCAATTTGTATTCCATAAAAGAAATTGAAATTAGTATTTAAAATAGAAGTTAGGGTTTGATAAAATAGAAAGGTTTTTATTATCATATCAAACAATTAATAGGAAACTTCATTTTTCTTTTTTTACAAATGATTGATATAAAACCAATTAATAATTATTTGTGTGTACTTACAAACTATTTCCTTTAAGTAATTTTACTCAAGGATAATATTGGATTTTAAAAAATTTACTAAATTAGGGTTGTACATACAATTTTCGAGAGATGTAAATATCGTCACTCCATGTGTAAAGTGAGAAAAACGATATTGTATAGGGAAAGTATCATTTTCCCCCCTGTAGTTTACCATATTCATAAAGTTGCCCCCCCTAGTTTCAGAAATGGTTGGTCTTCCCCCTCTAGTTTGCCATATTCGAATATTTACCCCCTACTGTTAGGATTTCTGTTTAATAAGGGTTTGACCGTTAAATACAAAGGAGAAAATACATTTTCCCCCCTGTAGTTTGCCATATTCATAAAGTTGCCCCCCTAGTTTCAGAATGGTTGGTCTTCCCCCTCTAGTTTGCCATATTCAAATATTTACTCCCTACCCTTAGGATTTCCGTTAAATAATGGTTTGACCGTTAAATACAAAGGAGAAAGTACGTTTTTACCCCTAATAATAACGTTGATTTAAAAAAAAAAAAAAAAAGAACATAATTAGCTTAACAAGGTATATTTAATAATTATTAAAAGATATTAAAATAATATTAAAAAATTAAAAACATCAATTTCAACTTTCAAGCCTTAATTATCTCCTTCTCCCTCGAAATTAAAAAACAATTATTAATTTTCTCCTGATTCAATCTCCACCATCCATCTCAAACATGGACGGTGGAGATAATTATATAAAAAATATTAATATCAAAAATAATAAAATAATATAATTGTAAAAAAAAAAAAAACTAATCAAATTATATAATAATAATAATAATAATAATAATAATAATAATAATAATAATAATAATATAATTGTAAAAATAAACAAAAACGATATTAAAAAATCTCACTTTCTCTCTCTCAACATTATCTGTGATAATTAATCTCTCTCTTTTCTTCATCCTATAGCCGGCGAGAATAAAACAAAATAAAAAGTTAGGTGGTGTTTGCTAATGAATCTAATAATAATAGGGAAAGTATCATAGATAATGTTGAGAGAGAGTAAGTGAGATTTTTTTAATATCGTTTTTGTTTATTTTTACAATTATATTATTATTATTATTATTATTATATAATTTGATTAGTTTTTTTTTTTTTTTTTACAATTATATTATTTTATAATTTTTAATATTAATATTTTTTTTATATAATTATCTCCACCGTCCATGTTTGAGATGGATGGTAGAGATTGAATCTGGAGATAATTAATAATTGTTTTTTAATTTCAAGGGAGAGAGAGATAATTAAGGCTTGAAAGTTGAAATTGATGTTTTTAATTTTTTAATATTATTTTTAATATCTTTTAATAATTATTAAATATATCTTGTTAAGCTAATTCTGTTCTTTTTTTTTTTAAATCAACGTTATTATTAGGGGTAAAAACGTACTTTCTCCTTTGCATTTAACGATCAAACCATTATTTAACGGAAATCCTAAGGGTAGGGGGTAAATATTCGAATATGGCAAACTAGAGGGGGAAGACCAACCATTCTGAAACTAGGGGGGACAACTTTATGAATATGGCAAACTACAGGGGGGAAAATGTATTTTCTCCTTTGTATTTAATGGTCAAACCCTTATTTAACAGAAATCCTAATGGTAGGGGGTAAATATTCGAATATGGCAAACTAGAGGGGGAAGACCAACCATTTCTGAAACTAGGGGGGGCAACTTTATGAATATGGTAAACTACAGGGGAGAAAATGATACTTTCCCTATTATATAAAACAAAAGGGGATTGGATCCAACTATCCAAGTCCACTCGTTGGACAAAAGAGAAAAAAAAATCAAAGATGAGAAAGAAGAGAAATAGAAACCAGTAGAGAAAGGAAGGACCGAGAAAAGAAAGAAAGAAAAGAGAAAGAAGAAAGGAGTGGCCGAGAGAGAGAGAGAGAGAGAGAGTCGGTGAAGAAAGGAGAGGGGGTGGTGTCTAGAAAGAAATAGAAGGAAGAGAAGAGAAAGTGGAGAACGAGGTGGAGAAAGAAGAAGAGAAAGAGAGGACGTTGACTTCCTTAGAGGTAGGGGTTTTCTAATCTCCTTGTTTTGTTTTTGTTGAATGATTATTTATGGTAGTATTGTAAAGGATCTTGAATGAAATGTGATGATAATTGTGATTTTGTGCCCCTCTTTACTGCTGCTGCTATTGATGTCGTTGTTGTTGATGATGATGATGATGATGGGTTGTGAAGTGAGAATGAGTATTGCCAAAATGTTAGAGGAAGTGTGATGACTATGTCTTGTTTTGCAAATCTGTACTGTTTGGACAAGAATTTCAAAATAATTCTTTTTGTGTTAGATTCTAGACTTACATAGCTCTCATTCAAGACTTGTTTGACCTAAATTGGTTATATATTCTATTTTTGGCGAATTTTTGAAGTTGAGCAAAAGTTGCTGGAATTTTTATCATAGTAGTGGCAGCCTCGGACACTTTAGAAAACTGTACTGTTTGGGTGAGAATTTCGAATTGATTCTCTTTGTATTGTAATCTAAAGACACTAAGCTTTCATTTTCACTTGGTTTTACCTCAATTGGTGTTACGTATGATTTTTAGTGAATTTTCGAATTTAGGTCAAACCTGTTGGAATTTCTTTTGTATCAATGACAACCTTTGACTTTTTCGAATACCTGTATGAATTAGCAGCTGATTTCTAAGATTCTACTTTTGTATTATAATCTTGACACATTAAGCTTTCATTCCCAATAGATTTCACCTTAAATGGTTTTACGAGTGATTAATTATAAATCTCCGAAATTGACTAAAATATGTTGGAATTTTCGGTGTCTGTTTTATAGGGCTGTCCATATTTCAAAAATCCGCATCACATGGCCGTATTTCACGAATTCCCTGTATTTTTTTCAGGAGCGTAAATTTAATTATCTTTCCTTTAAAATGTGTCCCCCTTGAATTGTTAGTAGGTAATGAATTACATATATTCATTGTTATGTTTGATGTTCTTTGCACGTGTTATGTAAGTTATAAGTGTGTAAAATTTATATCCTGCAGTTTGCGGATTAAATGTTTGGCGGTTGTTATCATAAAAATATATGATGTTTGTTATCTTATTAATGTACCGTTGTTATTATGAGAATAGATTTGCAAGGATGAATCTATTAAACATTATTTGATAAATGCTTTGAACTTGGTCATATTTAGTTATGTGACATTGATATCGGTCCTTGGATTGGTTTATTGAAAATGAATTACGAGGGCTTTGATCCTTATTGAAAAATTATATTATTGTGCGTACAATTTCTTTTTTCAAGAAAAAAAATACTACGTACAATTTTTTCGTTCCCTTTAACAAATATTATAGAATTTACTTAGATAAGAAATATCATATTCAAATAAAACTCTACAACTAAGATTTTACTTGGGCAAAAATAAAATACAAATTGAACTCTAAAACTAATTATATATATATATATATATATATATATTCGTTGTTATTTGCAGAATCACTGTATTGAATTATCTAAAAAATCATATATCATAACGGTTTACACACATAATCATTGTCATAGAAAACAACAACAATAATAATTATACAAACAACAATATGTTTCTTTTGTCGATCTTAAAAAAAATAAAAAAAATTCAATCACCAAACAAATATATTTTTTTCATTTAAAAATTTGGTTTATTTTTATTTATTTTTATTTTTTTATAAAAAAAATCCATCCACCAAGTTTTTTGGTTTACAAACCAATTAAATTAATAAGAATTTGTAGTTGAATTAAAGTAAAGTGAGTGAGTTGTTTTTGAGAACCATATAGACTTAGTTTAATTTCACCTAAATTTTAATAAATATGATATTGACACCCATAAATATGATAAGTACACCCATTGTAGTTAGACCCCTAGGTTAACTATTAGATCAATCTAGAAGTTTTTTCTTTATTCTAAGTAGTTTGTGGCTTTTTTATTTATTTTTGATCAAATTGATCCCATAATTTTCACAAGTACCAAATTAGTCTCAACTTTTCAGAATTAACTTAATTGGTTGTAGTCACGATAAAATAAAATAAAATAAAATAACCGTTAATTTAAACATTTGACTTTATATGCACGTTTACTAATCGGGAATCCTAAGGAGGGAAAATAAATTTAATTCTTGGTTTGTAATTAAAATGTTTACTTAAAACTATTGTGAATCAATTTACATGTACCTAACACACAAATCAAGAATTAAGTTCCTATTAAATGAGAACTTAATTTCCCCCTCATACCCATGGAATTAGGTTCGATTTCCAATGAAATTTGATTCCCCCTTATTTTTATTATTGATTAGTAAACCCCCATAAAAGAAGTCTTGAGAGTACTTTAATGAGTTGAGATCCTCTCTTTGGTCCTTATTTTTCCTTGGCATTCTTCAAATATAATTCAAATATCAAGTTGTATGAACTCCACAGTCCTCAAATTTCCACAAATATATAAAACAGTCATTGCATTAATCAAAATTAACTGTCTTAGGGGTATTTATATCTTTACACTACTTGTGAGAAATATAATGACCAATTTAGTTAAAAATGAAAAGTATCATAAACCACTTGTAATTACTCGTTTATGATATTTTTCCTTTTAGTAATTATCCTTACTTTTTTTTTTTTTAGTAATAGTACTCACAAGTCCCAGAGTGCTGTAGGATGATTATGATTTTGTCTTTCAAATCATAGTCATCCTACAACATGATTATTTAAATCATAAGGACAAGATGCAAGTCTCTATCTTCTACACTATGAGGTTGTGGCGAGTCTTCCTTCCCTAAATCCCGAATTATTATAATATTAAAAATATAAAAAAATTAAAAAAAAAGAGAAAGAAAAAAAAAAAAAAAGCAAATTATATGGGGAGTGTTGCCATCTAGGCAGTGTCGGACGCAGTGGATGCGGGGATCTCCCAACGGCAAGGTTCGAGGTCAGGCCATGGAGACAAGTGATTCTCAATTTTGACCAAATTGTGACGTTCTACATGCCAAAAACCCTAAATATTTACTTCTTTTCAACCTACTCACGTCAATTTATTTCCATTTCCAGATCTAAAAAGATTATTTTCAATTCTAAATTCTACTTTCGATTCACTTTTTTTTTTTTCCCTTACTCTCAAGTCTCAAAGCTCAACTCCATCTGAAAATATAAAAAGAGAGAAAGAAATCTATGAAATGAGTTTAGTATCGATTGGTAGCAAATTATTTGTGTTTGTAAACTGCTGATCTGGTTCTTGGTGCTCTCTCAGTCTCGGTAGATTTTTTTGAAAGAAAGAAAAGCGAAAAAGTTACCATTTAAATCTCCTTAATCTTCAAAAGAGTGAAAGACAGGAGAAAATTTGGAGATGGAAATCTTGAGAGGAAGATACTGGAATCAGAAAGAGAAGGAAAAATAAGGTTAAAAATGGAAATCACTTAGATTTAGTGTTTGTGTCACGTAACAGTTATGTAAAAGGTTGTGAGAGGAATCAATAACTAAAAAAATTGTAAAAATAAAATACATGTAACATGTGTATATATCAAGATATTACTTGGAAAGCCTCCTTTTGATGTATACCCAACTCAACCAACTACGAAAATGGAAGAAAAAAACAAACATACAGTGAGATCCCACAAAATTTATTTTTTAGACAACATTAATTCTTTAAGGAAATGAACCATAAACTAATAATAAAAGAAAGACAAATGAGAATATAATAAAAAAAATTATTTATAATTATCCATCCAATATATATATATATATATATATATTTGTATCCAGAATCCAGTACTTACTTTCCAATAATAAGGGGTTTGATGAAATCTATTAAATTAAAGAAAGGGACCCATTTACCTAAGATGAAAATTTGGATGGTGCAGGTGATGAAATCTTGATATTGTATTATTGTTGTTGTATTTCATGCCAGTGGTGGTGGTGGGGCTTTGCCTGTAGTGCTTGTACTTCGGTGGCCATCCATGGCAGAGTTGCAGCAAAGGCAGCAGCAGTGGAAAAGAGAAGAAATAGAATCGATAATTTGATGAAACATCATGGTCTTCACTAACCTCCTCTTTGGCGGAATTAAGCCTCCTCCTTTCTTGCTTCTCAAACTTGCCTTATTGTCTCCTCCAATCAATATTTCCCCCTCACCTGGCCACACCCTCACCATCTTCTATCTTGATAGCCAATTAAAGAGGAGAATACTTGAGACAGCACTCACCGGAACAAGAAATTAAACCAAGAAAGAGGAAATTGATTGATAGCCCAATAAAGAAAACTAAAAAGCATGAGAATTGAAGGTAAGTTAGATTTGTTGTGGCCCAAACACAGATTTTTTATATATATATAGAGAGATGGACGTGCAAAAAGAGAACAAAGGTAGATGCATGGAATGATCGTATCAAGTGGCGGGTCTCACTCCCTTGACTTATGTCACTCATAATCTCTTACAATCACCAAGTCATCAAATAAATGCATGCCCCAACTGAAAGTGATCAGTATTACTTGTTTAATTTCTCTTTACTTGCCATTGCTATATATAATGCTCTATAATTGTGTCTCATTAAATGTAATGTAGTACCATGCCAAACTTGACATAGTCCCAAAAAGAACTTCAGTAATTAATTAGCAAATCAAAATTCTAAATAGCTCACCTTACAAAATAGTTCTGTCAATCATCGATTAATAGGGACAAAAGCAAACACATGCCCTAATTGTTACTAGATCAATTAGCATTACTGACAATTAGTATATATGGTATGATGCAAATCAAATTGTAGAAGCGTTCAAGAAAACACATGGTTGATGCACCGGCCCTACAAAAAGCACACTTTCCAGTTTCCGTGATGGTGCAAGTAGTGATGCATTCATTCACACACCCACATGATCTTCTTTCTCTTCATCTCAATACACGTCAAATTCTTGTTCACATCTGTAAATTACTAAATTATACACTACTACATGACATGAGTCAAGTTCTGAGCAACTGCATCTTATATATATATATAAATATACACTTTCCAAAAGCTGATTGGAGCTGATCAATCACTTAATTTGGGCGATCAGCATCGAGTGAAGCTGCATGCATGCATGAATTGTGTACATACACATGATGCCCACAAAGCAGTATCTCTCTTATCTCCTAATTAATGACCAAAACGTGCATTACCCTAAGAATTTTCTAGGAAAATGTGTGAAGCCATCATTATCTTATTTTCGTTTTGCTTAAGTAGAAGGTAGAGCTTACGTCGATTTGACTTTTTACAAGGATTGTTTTATTGAATAAATTAATAAAAAATTAATATTTATCTTTTCAAAATACTATAATTAGCCTTCTTCTTCCTAAATAAATAGTCGGTCTTTTGTTTGAAAACTTTATTAGATATTTTGATTCTTAAAGAATATTTGTTAAACACTCTTATAATTGAAAATCTAACTCATATGAGAGAAGAGTACTTTTGGAGCATCTTCCTCATGCATTATGGCATGTGACGTATGATATTACGTGTGATTGAAATGATTGCTCCAAATAATGAAATGGGGAATTTTTGTAGGCAAAGTTGATTTAGTAATCTCAGTAAGTAGATTCAGGCTAGGTGTACTGAATCATTTTTCCATAGATCATAGGGCTTTTAAATATTTTCTTGTTTTAGTTAATTGGAGTTCAAATAAGAAGACAAAGGATTCTATTAATTATACTATTATTATTGAAAAAGAATTATATTCATCTTTTCAAAATACACTTCAAGAATTAGCCTTCTTTTTATAAACAATTATTAGATATTTGGATCCTTAAAGAACATTTGTTAAAATGCTCTTTTATTTGAAAAGCTTGACTCATATATATACACGAGAGAAGAGCTTTGGTTCATCTTCCTTGGCCCTAGCTCTTAGAGCATCTCCAATGTTGTGCCAAATTATTGTACCAATGTTAATATTTAGCACATTGTGCAAAATCCATCCTCCAATGCAGTGCAAAATGATGTGCCACAATAATAAATGCTCATTTTTTTTAAATAGAATTGTGCATTGGAGCACAATACTAAATTGATGTGTCAAATATAGCATTTTACTCTCTTGTTTGTACCAAATTTGGCATTGGCATTGGCATATGCTTTGGAGATGGTCTTACATCATATCATGCATGGCAAACTAACATTTATCATTTTTTATTATTCTTTTTTTTATTCAATTAAATAATAAAGAATCTATAAATAGAAATATATTTTTTAGATTTAAATAAAGTTAATTAATGGTCAATTATCCTTAGGTTTTTTTTTTTTTTTTTACTGATTTCTCAAATCAAAGGGTTTGATTTGACTTTTCATCAAATGAAAGGATTTATTTATAATTCTCTCAAAATATAAGGGGCTTCAAAAGAAAAAAAAAAAGGACCAATTTCCAATTTTGTCAAAAATGAAAAATATCATAAACTAGTAAACTGCTTGTAATTACAAAAGAGTGTAGCGCTTATTTAGTAATTGTCCACACATCTATGATCTGACCGACAAGTCCTAGATGATTTTGTAATTTGTTCGACGGCTCTTTACGAAACAGAGAAAAAAAGCAGACAAGAGATGAAACTAACCTGGAAAAACAAGAACACAGCCAGCAAGAAGCGGCCTTTCGCTCAGTTCACGAATCTTCCTTTTGACCAAGAAGAAGAAGAAGAAGAAGAAAAGCACCTCCACCACCACAAAACTGATGAAGAGCTGAAAACGGAGGATCATAATCAAGAGCCCTTTGATTCCAAACGACTTGCCCAATCGTTTCAAGCCCAAGGCAATAAACTCGCCGAGGTATGTATATCTATCTCCCTTTGCTTTGATTTGATTAATTTGTTTATTCTTTATAATTTGGCAAGGCCCGGTTTGTTTAGATTAATTGAAATTGGAAATTCTACTAGAGCCAACCAAATTGCACAAGTTATTACTATTGTTCTTTGCCTGATTATGCACCAAACCCAAATTGAGTTTTAACATATCTTCTCGTACTGTCAAGTGTATACCGACTAAATTTCAGGTGGTTGCCTTATTTTTGTTGTTTTAATCTTCACATCTTCACTAAAATTTAAAAGTATAATGATAGTGTTGCTTAACTCTTCCATGTACTTGACTGGATGGCTTAATTATGTTACCACATTCGTTTTAAAGGATGGGAAATTCAGAGAAGCTCTTGGGAAGTGGGAGGCTGCTCTTAATTTGATGCCTGAAAATGCAGTTTTGCATGAACAAAAGGCACAAGTTTTACTTGAAGTTGGAGATGCGTGGAATGCATTGAAGGCAGCAATTCGTATGTCTGAGTTCATATTTCCCCTCTGTTTTTAATTTTTATTTTTATTTTCTTTTCACAAATGCCATAGCAGTGTCTTTTAGACCATCTTTTTAAGTCAAGGCTTCTCATATCATATGGTATTAAAATGTGAGATATGACTTTCTTCTTTTCTTTCATGCCAAGTTTTATGAATTGGGTTTTCTTAGAACTTGTTTTTTCCTATTACAACATTAAGATTTGTAATATACAATTTATGGATAGTTTATTCAACTTTTACAGGAGCTACCGAACTGGAACCATCATGGGCTGAGGTGTGTCAACTCTGAACTCTTTTAACTTGCTTGTTTCTCTACGTACGGAGCTCTTATATCAATTGAAAGCTGTAATAGCCCATTTCCCCTGAAAAAAATATGCTAACTGCTTCTCAAAGGACATGATTGTCATGATTTTGCATACACTTAGCTAACTACCTAATGTAATATAAGCTAGATAAACTTTTAAGGGTTTCCTATAAACCCTTATGAAGCTAATGGAAAAGCGTAGATGCACTTGCTATTTTAAGAACTGGTTTTAATGAATTTTTATTATCTTAAACAAGAACCGGAATAAACTTAAAAGTTTATGTTAAGATATGGATCTTTATAATGATCTGCTTCAGCCCTTAATAATTAACTACGGTCATCTACGATGGGTTCTTTGTTTCAGTGCAATTCCAGCAATTTATCCTCTTTAACTAGTAAAATTTAGTAACTATTGCTTAGTGTTAGATGGGTGAGTGGTACCACCATATATCAAGAATGCTCTTTTAGGCAAGAGCAATTTCCTACTTTGAAAGATACTGGTTTTAAAGATCTCAAAGGTATATTGATAATTGGTGCACTATGTTCCAACAAATCTTAGCTGTTGGATCGTGCATATTCCTACACATGGGGAACTTGGGGAATAGTGTTCATCAGGATTTTGGTTTCCATTTTTTATTTATGGAACTTCCTTTGAAAATTACTTTGTATAATTTTGTGTAACTTTTAAGTTACTTGTTTAGTTTATGTTTTGATCTTACCAAAACCCAAAACTGAGCTTCAGACTATTGATTTTTAGAATTCTTAGATTAAGGAAATAAGCATATATAAAGGCTAAAACAGAACATACTACTATAATTTTTAGTGTGACGTGTCGTGTGATCTATGTTTTGGTTACTCTGCTTTCCCTTACTTCAAAGGGAACGAACTAGAATATACTACTGTAATTTTCTTTTTCACTCCTTTTCCTTTTTTCATTGTTCTACTTTAATTGCGCTATCTTACGATTTGACTTGGTATGCATTAAAATAAAATTTTGATTGTTAATATAGAAACTTCAATATCTTGAAACATAACATAAAATGCCATGATGTTAACTCCAACTTCAATTGCAATAAGAAAATAGGCATGCATGTGACTCATATGTAATTGAATTTCCTACTCAAGAGAGGACTACCTTTTAAGGGTTTTTCGAGCACTTATAAAAAAGGGAATAAAATGAAATTAAGAGGAGCCTCTTTCCTGATTGCATTAGGTGTTGGCCACTAAAGATTATATGGGCCCCCAATTGTTATTTCCTTGCTTGTTCATGAGCCCACATGGATTGCTTTCGCAAGACCACAAGTCTTTTCTTTTTTATTACTCTACAGTACTGGTGTGTTACCCTTCCATTGTGATGAAAATAAAGATTAAAGCTCAGCATTTTATAACACCAAAACAAAAACAATTCAAATAGTGTGTTTCTCTGAAGATTTTGGCCTTTCTTTCCAGAATAAAAGCCTGTTTCCCTTGGACTTCGATCCATAAAATTGATTATTTTCCAAGTTCCAAGACATTTTCCCTATTAGACAAAATAAATAAACTCAAACCAAATTAAGCATATTTAAGAGCTAATAAATCCAAATTAAGGGTTATGGATATGATATGTAATGCACCTGTAAGAAATGCATTCATTTAATCTCCAGGAAATTGTTGTGAACTTGAATCAGCTTTGTTTTTGAAATTTGTTTTTGTTTTTGTTTTTCCATCAAAAATGTTCTACACTATTTCTTACAAATGGTGCTTTCTTTTAGGCCTGGATCACCCTTGGAAGAGCACAGTTGAACTTTGGGGAGCCTGATAGTGCAATGGAAAGCTTTGACAAAGCATTGGCTATCAAGGTACACGAACAAGGCATGCCATTGTTCTTTTTTAGGAAATTTGTCTAAGTTACAGATTGAAACTGCACCTCTTGCTTATACCTCTTTGGTGGGTATCGGACAAAACAGTGATTGGCAGAAATAGCCACGCTAAAAAATCAGCATGGTGTACATGTTAAGTATTTTGTCTGGGAAAATAAACAAAATTTATGGTTGAAAGGCGCTAGAAAAAAAACTTGAGAAATCTTTTGATTGTTAAAAGAAGCCTAATTGAAATTGATTGTTCAACACATGTAATAGTTTCTTGCTGTTGTAATGCCGGACCATTGGTGGAACCCATTGAATCAATGTTTGTTGGGCAATAGAGCAATGTAATATCATTGTAAGATGTGGTTGAGTAATATTATACCCATCCTTGTTTAGTTCATAGGGTGAGCCAAGCACTCAATTGCAGTGGGAACAGAGTTAAATTCTACGGGATCCACTGATGCTGGCTGTGGGGTTAGCTGTGCTATTCCCCCATTCCCAACCCAATTCTTTACCCAACTAGAAGATAAAAAGAATGTTAACTTTTTCGTGGCATTGACCCAGAGAATGGTGCTTGCCCCAAAGACGATAAGATTGAAGATTATACTTGCTGATATTTCAGCAAATTATTTGGTTTTTTACGTGTTTATATACTACTTTATGTAGCCTGATTCTGAGGAGGCTCGATATGACAGACAGACCGCGTTACATCTTGTAAAGAGGAGAAAACAACTTCATTTATCAGGCTTGAGTACTTCAACGAATCGTTTTGTGGTTGGTGATAAGACTGAAATTTCCTAAAGCTACACAGAAATTGATTTGGAGAAGGTATTCTTGTAGTATAATCATTGTTGATCATATGGATTTTTGGATTTTTTTGGGCAGTATAAATGACCAGAACTATATTTATTTTTTAAATGACAGAGCAGGATAGAGCCTTCATGTATGAGAAACTTTGAATTCTTCATTAGGGATGAAATGAAGACTTGTTGTAATCTAGCATGAGATTGCGGTATCCAAGGACAATTCCGACCTCGAGCTGACATGGTTTTTGTAAGTATGATATGTCATGAAGTTCATTTTTATGCAAACTGGACAACTTTGACATGAGCCTGTAAATCGTTTGCTCATTACTATCTGAGTATGCCACTTGTTTGCATAATTTTTGTTATTGTCGTCGTTTTTTTTTACCTCTTTTTTGGGGGTTATGCTAACCTTTAAGGGTACGCATTAATAGGAGACTTTAAAAGTTTGAAGTTTAATAACAACAAAAGAAAATTTTGTTTATATTAGATATTAAAACGCATGAACAGAAAATTTTGTTTATTAACTTCAAACCTTTGAAGTCTGTGCCCTTAAGAGGGTCACAAAATCAATGAGAAAGAGAATCCAAAGAAAATGTCAATGGATTAAAGCCAACTCAATCCATGGCGTTGGCGATTTCTCTAAGTAAAAACTTCTGAATTTTCCCAGTTGAAGTTTTTGGTAGCTCATCTCTGAATATTACAGACTTAGGTGACATGTAATGAGGCAACCTAGCCCTTGCAAACTCTATTATCTCCTTTTCAGTAGGCCTCTGAGTTAAATCGTTCTTCAAACTTACGAAAGCACACGGGGTCTCACCCCAGAATTTGTCTGGTCTAGCCACCACAGCTACTTCATTAACAGCGGTGTTCAAATACAACACTGATTCGACCTCTGCACTGCTTACATTTTCTCCTCCACTTATGATAACATCCTTTGATCGATCTTTGATCTCTACATAACCATCAGGGTGTATCACACCTATATCTCCTGTGTAAAACCAGCCATTTTCTCTCATACACTTGGATGTGCCTACCGGATCTTTAAGATAACCTAACATGATCGATCCACCTCGGAAAACAATCTCTCCGCGTGATGATCCATCATGTTTTACTGTCTCATCGGACTCAGGATCCACCACATCCATCTCAGCCAGTCCTACTGTTCTTACTCCTTGCCTTGCTTTTAATTTTGCTCTCTCTGTAGCCGGCAACATATCCCATTCTGGTTTCCATGCGCACGACACAACAAATCCAGCTGCTTCTGTCAATCCATAGCTATGGCTTACTACAAAACCTAGTGACTCAGTCCTTAAAAGCACCGGTGCTGGTGGTGGAGCTCCTGATGTGAGGATTTTGACTGGTGTATTAAGAGTTTCACTGTTGAGTGAGTTTGATAACATGTTTAGGACCACTGGTGCACCACACATGTGGGTCACAGTGTGCTGTTTGATCAAAGCATAGATGGTGGAGACGTCTATTTTGCGGAGACATACGTTGGTGCCACCAACAGCAGCCATTCCCCAAGTGAAGCTCCAGCCGTTGGCGTGAAACATTGGCAGGGTCCATAAGAAAACCGGTCGATTTGGAATCCCCCAATCAATTAACGAACTGAGGGTAACGATGTAGAGGCCCCTGTGGAAATGCACCACCCCCTTGGGAGATGAGGTTGTGCCGGACGTGTAGTTCAGTACCATTGGGTCCCACTCACTCTCCGGCCGGACCCACTCGAAATTCGGATCACCTTTCTCCACCAAGCTTTCATAAGTGTCCATAAAATCAAAGGAGGGTGGTGATAATGTTGGAGTTGAGTCCTCATCATCAGCTATGAGTATGAGAATTGGGAGTTTGGTGTTTGGCGGAAACAAAGAGAGAGCTTCAATGACAAGAGAAGTGGAGTGATGATCAACAAACACGAGCTTTGATTGGCCGTGTTGCAAGAGTATAGATATCGTACGTGCATCGAGCCGAGTGTTAAGGGTATTCAAGATGGAACCGGACATGGGGACTGCAAAATGAAGCTCATACATGGCAGGAATGTTGGGTGCCAGCACAGACACTACATGGCCCCTCTTGATACCGATGGATGATAGTGCCGATGCCAGTTGGAGACATCGACGGTGAGTGTCCGACCACGTGTGTATGGTGGTATTGTACACGATGGAAGGGCAATTACCATAAGCATAGGCTGCTCTTTCCAAGAACCCTAAAGGAGTGAGAGGTGAAGAGTTTGCAGGATGTGGCCTTAATTCCTCCATTTCATTTCAATTTTACCTTCTAGTAAGGTTTTTATAAGTTAAAAATAAAGTAACGAAACCTCTCTTTAACTTAAGTGTAATTAATTAAACTTAATTTACTATCAAAGTGGTCATAATGTTGTAATTATCAACTCATCAGGTTTTCTTGAACAAAGAAACATATTTCTTCATGGTTAAAGTGCTAAATTATCAGTTTTTGTAGAATAATTAAATGGCTAATATTAGCTCATTTATTACTCATTACATGGGAATTTAATATTAGACACAATTTGAGTCCTGCCTGAAATTATTTATTTAAGTGAAAATTGATGTAAATTATATTTACCACAAAAGAATTTTTAATTGCTAATAACAAAACTACCAAAATGTCCTCGATCGGCTCACTATCACATTCTTTCTTCTTCCTTCATTCTTCATTTTCTTTCCTCTTCTTTTTCTCATCGATTCTCTACCAAATCAAACACAGACTTCACTCAAATCCCAACCCAAATGAACATTTCTCCGGCCAAGAATGGTCTTTGATGGCATCGCAATAAATAGAGCAAACCCAACCACAATAAATAGAACTTATTATATTCCTTAATTCCACAGAGACAAATTTTTTGAGACATAAATTCCCGGATCATGATTCTTTTTTTTATTTATTTATTGGAATACAACAATAGGATTACAACAACTGGAATACAAATCCAGGATATGATTACATGATTACAACAACAACTAGGACCCATTGAGAAACGACTTCCAAACGACTTCCAAGCTCAGCCCAGACTAAAGTTCCCACGGACGGGGAGAGAGAACCCACACGAAGGAGGGACAACCACCCATACAAAGTGGGACAACACCCATGTTTTTAAATGGGACAAGGAAAATTTGCATAATTCTATGCACACACTAGGTCTTGAACCTTGGTGGTGGGGGGTTCCCAAAGGAAGGCCCACCACTATGGCAAGGGACACTATGACAAGGGACCATGTGTGGATCATGATTCTCTATTGAGCTTTTTCTCTATTAAACTATACTGATCTTTTTGGATCTCTGTACACGTGGCACATTAACAAATTCAATGGCACAGATTTATTTTAGTTTGTTTTTGTCTATTTAAGTCTCAAAGCAATTTTTTATTTTTTTTGTCCTTTTTAAACGAGATGGCAGCTCAAACCACATCAACAATGGCCTCCTTTCTCTACTCATTTTCTCGGAATCTGCATCTTCAAAAACACACCCTCTTTACTTCAATCCCACATCTGCTTTCTTATTTCTTACATATTTCGATTGAAGCTTACAATCCATTTCCATTTTTTTTCAATTTAATTCAAGAAAACCCAATATCTTAAAAACCCTATAAACCCAAAATCTTCCAGAACCTAGAAAACTCAGAACTTTGAGTTTGGGTGTTGTTGGCCTGGGTAAAAAATCTTGAACAAGAGAAATGGATATTTGTTGTCAAATAATCACAAGATAAATGGATAAATGTAAGGGAAATAATCATTCTCCCCCTGTGTTTTGCCCTATTCTCCAATTTCCCCCCTCCCATGCCTATTTTTATATGGTGAGATTGGGTTGTATTTGTGCATGGGAGGGGGAAATTGGAGAATTTTGAAACTAGAGGGGGGAAATTGGAGAATAGAGCAAAAGGGAGAGAATGATTATTTCCTAAATGTAATGGATATTTGCTGTCAGATAATCGAAACAAATAATCAAGAGATAATCGAAACATATGCATATAATCTCACTATCTTTTTCAAAAATCTTCAAAACAACTGGTAAAGAAAAAAATAAATTTGACACTTTGCTAAACCTTTTGCTTTGGGTAAACAGAGGGCATTTTATTTTTCTTTGTTAGTTTACCAGATCTGATTTTTTTTTTTTTTTTTTCATAAACATTGAAAAGAAATCACACTTCAAGCAAATAACTATTGGATTCAAGATTTAAATGATAAAATTGTGATAGTGATTTTTTGTGTTAGGAAAATAGATTTGACACCCATCACATGTGGGTTTTCCTTGTGGAATTCACTTTTCCATTGCTGAGATTTTCAAATTTTTTAGAAGAACTGAAAAGAAGAGAGTGGCGGTGGATCAAAAAATGATTTCGTTTAAGTTTACAGTTAAAAAAGTTATTCTCACTTGAGGGTTGGAGGGTGTGAACTGTGAAGTATTTGCCTTGATGTCGTCGAAGAAGAATAGGGGTGGGTCAAAATGAAGAAGGTAGATTTATTTATTTATTTATTTTTATTTTTTTTGGTTTGAACAAAAAGAAGATAAAATTTCAATCCAATGATAAAAGTTGTTGTTCTTATGTTATGTCTAGATGAGGTGATTTAGTTGTAGGAGATTAAACGATGTAGTTTTGGCATTGAAGAGAGAAAAAAAAAGACTTAAATTAATCTAGACCATCCAAAAACTTAATTAACACTTGTCATTGGATCCTTAAAAGCTTAGCAAAGCTCAGTGGAGAATGAGCTCAGCAAAGGATCATAGTCCCAAATTCCCAAACTCTTGATTTCACCAAGAAGTTGTCATCCCAACCTTGCACCATTCATTGATCATGCAAAATCTAGTCTCCATGCTCTAAAAAAAAAAAAAAGTTTATTTTTGCTCACCCCCACCTTAATTGGGGGTGAGCATTACCCCCTCTCCAATGACTTACACGTGTCTTCAACTTAACCAAAGGTTAACATTTAACTCTTATTTATGTTCTACAGTTTTTACCCCTAAACTTATAACCAAAGAGAAGTAATTTTTTTGATTGATTAATTTAATAGCTTTGAAGAAGAAGAAAGAACCCATTTCAAAAAAGAAGGAACGCCGTGGGTGGAGTCATCAAGTTCTGTGCCGTCTCCAAACATGGCGATTTGGGTTATGCACCCAAGGTGTTTGATACAATTCCCCACCCAGACAGACGCTTTCATTCTTTTGTATACCGAGTTGTCATGGTGATGTTGAAGAAGGACGACAAGTACATGACCATGCCCATGTTTTGAAATTCGGGTACAGCTCAGGCGTGATCGATTTGACAAAACAACTTGAGAAAGTTACTTCTCTATGCATCCCTACATAAATGTCAAACCAAATAGAGAAAGTATTTTGCAAAAGATCCTGAACAGTGATGAGTCTGAATTCTGAAACATATATCAAATTCATTCAGGTTCTTTCCATTAATAATAAAAAAATTATTATCCTTAATTTTCGTCTCTTCAAAGAACAAAAAAAAAAAAAAACTGATTTCTCCTGATAAGATTATATTTTCCACCATACAAACAATTAATCAAAGCTAACTAATTTCATAAATCAATCAAAAACCAATGAAAATCAATCAATCTATTAAATTAATCAAACCTAACTTTTTATTTCATGGGAATTAATCAAAAATCACCCTATAGATCGACACTTGATCCTAACCCAACAATGATGCAGAACAAGAAGAAGTGAACCGTGTGTGGTTTTTGGAGATGAAACCACGAAGAGGAGAAGACGAAGAAGAATGAGAACAACGAAGAAGAAGACACAAACTTGTCTTTGGTTAAGTTTAGGGGTAAAAACAGTAGAACATAAATAAGAGTTAAAGGTGTTAACTTCGGTTAAGTTGAGGACACATGTAAGTCATCATCGGAAAGAGGGGCAATGCTCACCCCTAGTTAAGGTGGGTGAGAAAAATGGACTCCAAAAAAATGTTTCTAAATAGAAAGATTATTTCATTTATTAAAGGGAAAAGATCGTTTTCCCCCCTGACCTTTGCCCTATTATAAAGATGAGGATAGGGTTTCCTTACATTGGCCGGTCTCCCTCCTGAAATGAATCTAATGTTCAAAGACCCCCTTCTGTTAACTATTCCATCCAAATAAACGTTGACCATTAAAATGATAGGGGCAATATTGTAAAAGCAATAATTAAACAAATAAAAAAAAAAACAAAAAAAAATATCCATCACCATGATCATTGTGATCATCTTCAACACACCATCATCAACCTAAACCCATATCAGAACTCATCACAGAGCTTGATAGGATTGAAGAAGAGATGATTCAACAAAACAAAAAAAATCAAGATCGAACTTGAAAGAATCCTAAAAAAAAAAAAAAATCATGAAAGAATACCATCTCCAAATCAAAAATAAATAAATAAATAAATAAATCTTCATATGGAAAAAATCATCAAAACACATCTCTGAATAATCAAACATCAGTACATCACACAGCCACCTTCATAAATCCACAAAAACTAATTAAACAAAAAAAAAAAAGTTAAACATCATCAATTTCTACACAGAGATTCAATTTGATCTCTTCAACCCAGAACCATCAACATTGATCGATACAAACCCAACCCACCATCGATCGATCCAAACCCAACCCACCATCGATTGATCCAAACTCAACCCACCATCTAATGATCCAAACCCACCATCTATCGCGTGAAACCACGGCCATCGTCATCAAGAGAGAAAGAGAAGATGAGATCGACGATGGGATTCGATTTGCAAAGGGATTCGAGAGATTCAAACTTCAAATCGGTACCAAAGTGTTTGGATTTGCGTGAGGTTTTAGAGAGAAAATGTAGGTGGATTTGAGAGAGAGAAAGATAGATCGCAGAGAGAGAGAGAGAGAGAGAATACGTTTAGGGTTTGGAATTTCGGGTATGGTTAATGGTGGTGTTGGTGATGGTGGTGATGGTGTTTGACTGTGTATGTGTGGTTGGTAATGGTGATAAACCGATGAAGGTTTGTGATGGTGATGGTTGATGGGAATTGATTTTGGAAGAGAATTGATCTGTTTTTAAAATTAAATGAAAAAAAAGATTTTGATCCATTTTTATTTTTCAATTATCTTTTTTTTTTTAAAAAATAAATTCTATTTAGTTAACATATTTTTTATTTAATAAATATTTAAATTTAAATAAAAATTAAAAAAAAAATATATATCCACTGTTCATTTTTGAGATGGACAGTGGAGATCTATCTTTTTTTTAAAAAAAATTATTTAATTTTTATTTAATGAATATATTAGAGGGTTAAACAATCATTTGAATAGAAAATTGAAGGATAAAACGATCATTTGACCATGGTCAATGTTTATTTGGATGGAATAGTTAACAGAAGGGTGTCTTTGAACATTAGATTCATTTCAGGGGGAAGACTGCTAATATGAGGAAGCCCTATCCTCATCTTTATAATAGGATAAAGGTCAGGGAAAACGATCTTTTCCCTTTATAAATGATCTTATCAAGTGACAACTACAACATTCAAGTGACAACTACAACATACATAAAGAGAGGAAGAAGTGGGGTACATCCACCCACTTATAATTAAATGTTCATAACAAAAATATTATTTTTCAGAATTTTTAAATTTATTTATGATTTTTTTATATATGAATTTATTATATTTTAATTGACACAGTTATAGGGAATAAATGTCGTAAGACCAAAGTGTCAAAAGTTTGACTAATGCATTTTCAGAAGCCTTGAAACATGACATGTAAATTAACTGCATGGTCTGATAGACTGATAAATGGATGCCCCACCATGCTATACCCATAATTACTAGGGTAGATGAATTGTCTTAGGCTTATTAAATCCATATCTTAAATGATTCATACACAACACTTTCATTTTTTAGGTTGAATTTTAATGCTCCAAATAAAAAAAACAATAAATTGCATATTTTAAATTTAATTAGGATCTGCCTAAAAGGTTTATTGTTCTGTCCAACTTGGCCACTAAAGTGATATAAATGCTCACTTGTATATGTTTTAAATTTGACTTTCTCTTCAATTTTCTGTTCTCATTCGAAAACCATATTGGTCCCTAAGAACATCTCTAATGTAAAAGTGGTTTACATGCCAATAATTGTTGACATGACAACAGTATCAAGAGGCTTGCTTCTTAGGTGGCATAAAAATAGGTTTAATAGACAATCAACTCAAAATTTAGTCTTCAATGCTTCCATCTAAAACACAATTTTTTTAATGACGTGTCCATATTTTTTTTCATGTTTTATTTTTATTTTATTTCCTTAAAAAATATATGAAAAATTAATGTCGGTTTTAAATGTTTGCTGAGTCAACAAAAAAAATAGCTGGGTCATGTTGACAATGTCTAATATTTTTTTTGCCATGCCAGCTTGAGCTTGAGTATGTATGGCTGCATTGAAGACACAATTATTAACATAACGTCTATTTATCTTACGTGACATCTTTTTTTTTCACAAGTCACACTTGCATTGGAGATGCTCTAATGAGTTTTAAATGAAAAAGAAAAACAAAATGAATTAGGGATGTAAAATTAATTATTTAAACTTGCTTATCAAATTGATTATTATAACTTATGTGTAAATTTTATTATGGGTACAACTTAAAATTTTAATTTCATAAAAAAGAAATTTGATTTTTTTTTTCTTTCAAATTTTAATGGTATGTGCACATACCTCCAACCTCCAACAATATAGGGCTGTGACCTCCAACAATGGAGGTCTGTTAAGGCCATTTTTATCGGAAAAAATAACAAGAGCAATATTTTTTGGAAATTGTTAAATTTATTATTTCATGAGATATGCTACCTACACTCTTCCTTCCTATGTTGACACATGTTCACTCTTTACTTTCTGGGCATGAAACTCATGACCATCATAAATCATTTGTTTTTCGTCTTTTTACAACTTGATGAAAAATCACAAAACACCGATCAATAAAAGAAAGAGCAATATTTTTTGGAAATTGTTAAATTTATTATTTCATGAGATATGCTACCTACACTCTTCCTTCCTATGTTGACACATGTTCACTCTTTACTTTCTGGGCATGAAACTCATGACCATCATAAATCATTTGTTTTTCGTCTTTTTTACAACTTGATGAAAAATCACAAAACACCGATCAATAAAAGAAAGGGGATAAATGATTCATGTATGAATATCGGAAGCAAAACCTACTATTATTCTCTTGATCCGTGCACGGATACCAAGATAATAGGTGTCAAAATTCGTTGGCCTTATCGAAATTTGGATAAAAAGAGATACTCTCTCAAAAAACAATTTTTTTATTCTTCAAAGTCTGATTGAAAAAAACCTAATACAAAGCTATTTTAATAATGAAAGCAACATGAATCTTCTAGGATTTGATATCTTCTAAAATTTTTAAACAAAAAGAATTATAAAACTCATAAACCAAATCTAATAAGAAAATAATTAAATAATTAACTACCTAATTAAAGGAAACATAATAATATTTTTAAAATAAAAAATCTTCACGCTTATCTTCTACATCATAACTCAAACCAACCACCATCTTCTCAAATAGTCTTTTTCCCCATTTTTTTTTTTCTTTCACCAAACTGTCTCTTTCATTTGATTCTTTCTTAAGTCACGTTTGGTTATACAGTGGAATGGTAATAGAAATGGGAATGGAAATGAAAAGTAAAGGAAAAATGAGTTTTTTTGTTTAGTTGGAACTTTAGAATTAGTCTCTGAATCAGTATTATTTTGTTTGATTAACAATGGAATGGAGTTAACTGTATTTTGACCAAAATACCCCTAATTATAAAACATTCATAATAATATGATATATTATGGATAATAATAATATATTATATATTTATATATAATATTATAAATTATTATTATAATATATAACATATTATATATATATAATATATATTATTATATATATTTTAATATATTTTTTATAATATATATATATATATTATTATACAATAATATGTATAATAATATAATATATAATACATACATATATATATATATATATTTATATACCATTAATATAATATATAATAATAATATATCATTTATGGAAAGGAGGGTATTTTTGGATTGGAGTTGGGGCATATGAGGGTATTTATGGAATAAAATTTTTAGTTTAGAATGGAATGGGCATTCCATTGGTTTTTGGATGGAAAGCTCATTCCACCAAAATGGTGGAAACACCATTCCAATGGAATGCCAGTTCCATTAGATTTTAACCAACCAAACATAGAGAATGGAATCCTTACCATTCTATTCCATTGCTTTCTAGCCAACCAAAAACAGCTTTTAAGTCCTTTTGATTTTTTTTTATTTTTTTATTTTTAAGTTTTAGAACTCCTTTTAAAAAAGCATAACTTAATTATACTGCCAATTATTCACATCCCAAATTTATTCGCATGTGGAAAAATCAATTGTAAAAATCATTAATAATAGCTTTCAATTTGAAATTTTTTTTTTTTTTTTGAAGGAAATATATGATGGATAGAGAAAATAGCTAACTTGATGGTTGTTCTATAGATAATATGTGAATACATGCAAATAGTCTTAAAGCTCTATATTACTACAACGTAGAGCGAGCATGGTAAAACCGAAAATAAATAAACAAATTATTACTACAAGGTTAGTACCATCGGTGGGTGGATGATCACCCTCGATGGATGACCAACTTTGCTGGATGATGATATTTAAGCATGTCATTTCCCCCTTCTGGATGGATTGCTCATCTGGGTCATTTCGTTCCTGTCACCAACACACCTCATTTTTATCATTAACAGTAAAAAAAAGGGGCAATTTGCAAAACTGAACTGCAAACACAAGGTAAAAAAACAAAAAACAAAAAGTTGAAGGGTCCACTAAGAGACTTGATGTTTGAAAATGGTTACGTTTATAATCGTAATTGGGTAAAAAGGGTAAAAATATAAAAAGGCAATTTGAATTGAAGTCTATCCCCTCTACAAACCTCGGATTATTCTATTATTTCGAAAGGAAAAAAAAAAAAAAAATCATATCTAAAAAGTAAAGAGTAGAACTCAATCAAAATGGAAAGAAAGAGTTTATGGGAGAGTGTATATAGCATCGATCCTTCCTATTCGAAATATTTTTATGATCAAATAGAATGAAATAACTAAGACATTCCTAATAAAATTAGTGGACATACCACACTACTAAGCATGATCTAAACAAATAATATTAAAGCTCTTTAAAAATATTTGGTGGTAAAAGAAAATATGTTTTAGATTATGTTAAGTTGGTTCTTGATCTGATCATATTATCATAAACAAAAAAACGTTTTTCATGAATTAATTTACGGTGCATGCATGAAATAAATCTAGCAAATATAATAATGCAACAGATGATCTCCCTCACAGACTTGGCAATTTCTCTAAGCAAAAACTTCTGAATTTTTCCGGTCGAAGTCTTCGGAAGCTCTTCCGTGAACACCACCATCCTAGGCACCATGTAGCGCGGCAACCTCGCTCTACAGAACTCAATTATCTCCTTCTCTGTCGGCTTCCGAGTCAACTCACTCTTCAAACTCACAAACGCACACGGCGTCTCCCCCCAAAACTTATCAGGTCGAGCCACCACAGCAACTTCGTTGACTGCTGGATGAGAATACATCACTGACTCGACCTCAGTACTGCTTATGTTCTCTCCACCACTTATGATCACGTCTTTCGATCGATCTTTGATCTCAATGTAACCATCAGGATGCATCACACCCACATCTCCTGTATAAAACCAACCGTTTCGATCATAATCTCCTCCTACTATGCATTTTGATGTCTCTTCTTGATCTTTGAAATAACCCAGAAATACAGAGGCTCCTCGTAAAACGACCTCGCCTTGACTCGACCCGTCTCGATTCACACTCTTTCCTGTTTCACGATCCACTACATCAACCTCTGTTAACCCAGTAGTCTTCACTCCTTGTCTAGCCTTCAATCTTGCTCTCTCTGCATCTCCCAATTTGCTCCACTCAGGTTTCGATTCACACGACACGACGATTCCAGCAGTTTCGGTTAAACCATAACCATGACTGACCACAAAACCCAATGACTCCGTTCTGGCAAGAACAGGGGCTGGTGGTGGTGCACCAGCTGTTCGAATCTGAACTGGGTTTTTTAATGGTTTGAAATGTGGAGAATTTGATATCATATTGAGGACCACAGGAGCTCCACACATGTGGGTCACATCGTGTTTTTTAATCAAATCGTAAATGATAGATGCATCGAATTTACGTAGACAAATATTTGTACCACCAACAGCAGCCATGCCCCAAGGGTAGCTCCATCCATTGGCATGAAAAATTGGCAGTGCCCACAAATGCACAGGTAGATGTGGAACAGCCCAATCAATCAGAGAATTAACGGTGATCATATAGATCCCTCTATGGCTCAAAACCACTCCTTTAGGAGCTGATGTTGTGCCTGATGTGTAGTTCAATACCATCGGGTCCCACTCACTTTTAGGCCTAACCCACTTGAACTTCGAATCACCTTCTTCAACAAATCCTTCATAAGTGTCGATGAAATCATCAAGAGTTGGTGATTTTGGAGTAACATCATCGTCATCGTCAATGAGAACTAGATGTGGGGTTTTCATGTTACGTGGAAACAGAGAGAGAGCTTCTAGTACAAGAGAGCCGGACAAGTGATCGACGAAAACGAGCTTTGCTTCGCTATGCTGTAGGTGGACTGATAGAGTGTGAGCGTCGAGACGTGTGTTGATGTTGTTGAGGATGGCACCGGACATCGGGACACCGAACTGGAGTTCATACATGGAAGGAACGTTAGGAGCCACCACGGAAACCACGTGGCCTCTTTCGATGCCGACGGAAGAGAGCGATGAGGCCAACCGGAGACATCGACGATGGGTTTCTGACCAAGTGTATGTAGTGTTGTTGTAAACAATGGAAGGACAATCAGTGTAGGCAGAGGCAGCTCTTTCCAAGAAGCCTAAGGTGGTCAGAGGACATGAATTTGCTGAGTTTGGGAACAACAGCTCCATGAATTATTTTCAAAGATCACAATTGCTTGTGATTCTCTCAAATATGCCAACACCAAATATGTATGTATGTGTCTATTTTGTATTCAATGAATTCTCTTATAATGCGTGTGGGGAGATTCAGATGAATTAATTTTTGGCTCTGTGGTTGGTAAGCAACTAAGGAGCTTTCAATTATTTATTTATTTATTTATTTATTTTATATAGGGGAATGCTATTTACCTATCCTATTTGCCTTTTCCACTCATTACTTGACGCATATACACTTTTTCATTTAATAAAAACCTCTCACTTTTTGTTACAAAGCTTGTTTACATTTTTACCCCTGATGACTACTTCTATCTTTTCATTAATAAGGGGTGAAGATGTAAACAAGCTTTGTAACAAAAAGTGAGAGTTTTTTATTAAATGAAAAATTGTATACGTGTCAAGACAAATGGGAAAGGTAGATAGCATTTCTCTTTTATTTATATACAGATTTTCTATTATCAGTTCATTCTAATAATAAATATATCATGATGAAGAATGTGGACCACTAGATTTACATACTTTGACTCAAAGTGTATGCACTTGTCAAAACTTCTTCATAATCTGTGGTATATATATATATATATATATATATATACAGTCTTTCTATTGTCAGTTAGTCTTGACAATAAATATATCAAGACAAAGAATGTGGATCATAGATTATGAAGAAGTTTTGACAAGTACATACACTTTGAGTCAAAATATGTAAATCTAGTGGTCCACATTCTTCATCCTGATATATTTATTGTCAGGACGAACTGATAATAGAAAATCTGTATATATATATATATATTCTAGTTATGTGATGCAAGTATGCAATTCGACCTTAAGATATTATTAAACTCGATTAAGTTACCGTGAAACCACAATGGGGTGGTCAAAACAGCTTTCATTTGAACATATTTTTTTGAGCAAGTTATTTAAACAAATTGAGAAGGGAAACATAAGCATCCTCGGATTATACTCAAATCCTATTTAATTAAGTTTATCCTAACATGTTGTTATATCATTCAATTCATATCCTCCACTTAAAATGACAATTTATATCTCATAACATAAGTATTGATGTTTATTCTTATTGTTTTTATATACATTCTTTAATATTTTGTTGAGGCAATTGCAAATTTTGGCCTTGAAATTATGGTGATTCTAATTTATCAACTACTAATAATTTATTATTGATCTTTTCAACTTCAGTTATTGTGTGACCATAATTCCCCTCTTAAATTTTTATTTTCTCTCTCTTCTCTTTATCCATTAGATTTCTCTCTCATCTCTTCTCCCAAATCTCTCCATTTTTCTACAATTTCACACCCAAGTTTTTTAGTTATACTATGGTATGTCATTATTTAGAGAGAAAGTTTGATTTCTAACTACTTTAGAACTTTGAGGAAGAAAGCTAGAAGCCGGAGAGAATTTGAAGAAATTAGAGAAAATAAAAAGTTAGAGAGAAATTTCATTTATGACTAGTGCTTCGAATTCTATTTATAACTAGCCTGTAAAATGATAAGATGAGATTGGTCTGCCCCTCACACCTACACGATTCGAGTCGTCTCACCCATCTCCCATAAAATCCTAAATTATTGTAATATTTCAAAAAAAATAATAAATTGCCGTAAAATTTGATCGTGTAAATTATTCGCCAATCACTTTTTATCTCTTCCAATTCTTTCTCTCTAACTTCCAAAAATATCCTTCTCTCTCTCTATCTCCTTATCTATATTCTATATTATCTCTCTTCTTTCTATCATTTTCTCTACATCGTTGAATTTAAAAGCTACAACTCATCCAAGGACATTTTTGTCTAAGAAAAATGTAAATGTTAACAAAAAATAATAAAATTATAGGAACTGACAAATTTAAATTTATCCGTATTAATGAAAGAAAACATATTTGTTTCCATATATAGACATTAGGTACGAAATATCATTTACGAGTACATGTGAATTGATAAGCAATGTAAGATAAATTAATGAAGATTGAATTAAAGAAGAGTTGCTATCAATCAACCACTTAGCAATGGGCGTTTTTTTTCTCCCTGTAGTGGGACTCTGTTCTGGGCTGGTGCCTGAGTGGTTTTATTTGTGGAGTCCCAGTAATGGTTGTAACCTTGTCCTGGATCTGGTTTTCCAGATTTTCAGGTGCCCTTTCCTAAAAATAAATAAATAAATAAATAAAATAAAAATAAATAAAAAGGCAGTCACTTAATTAACTTTGAAATATTTTGAATGATGTGTATGTGACTCGGTGGTACATACAAAATATCCCTGCAGTTTGGTGTATCTTGTTGTCTCTAATCTTATAAATGGTAAGGACAGAGTTTGGTGCAACCATGTATAACTCCCAAACAAACTCCAAGGGCTCAATCAATGTGAGCAGTTGAGCACTGACTAACAATTAAAGGGCACCCTTTTACACCCCCTGTTCATCCATTTTCATTTAAAAAATAAAAATAAAAATAATTATCTACCTTATTCGATGGCTATCTAATAATACTACAGATAAAGTATAAATATCTACTTTAATAATCGAAAGAAGTTGTCTCCTTATAATAGGAGAAGAAGCCCGCACATATTGCAGTTTTATAGTAGGTGAGAAGATATATAAGAATAATGGCGCGTTTGGTATCGTTTATAAAATGATGTTTTTTATAACTACTTTTAAAAATGAAAATCATGTTTTAGAAATGATGTTTTTAAAAATGTAATGTGTTTGGTAATGTTTTTTAAAATTAGTTTTCTAAAATGGAAAATAATGTAAATGTGTTTGGTTGTAGTTTTTAAAATAGGTAAAGTAATTGTTTGGACTTTGGAGGGAAAATTGTGATTTGTTTTGAAATGATGTTTTGAAAATGGTGAAAAATAATAAAAAGTTGTTTTCAACTTTTTAGTTATAACTTTAAAAAAAGTTGTTTTTTGTTTTCAAAAACAATTTTGTAAAACCTGTAACCAAATGATATTAATTTTTTTTTTTTTTTTAGGGCATGTTCTGTAACGTTTTTGTTTTTTGTTTTATGTTTTATAAATTTTCATTTGAAAACAAGTTTTTGATTTTAATGTTTTTAGAAGTTGAAAATTCTAAAAACGCGTCTGGTAGCAATAATTGAAAACAGTATTTTGAAAAGAAAAAATATATAATATCAGTTTAAAAAATATATTTTTTCCAATATACCGTAAGAGTAAAAATAATATAATTTGTAGTTAAATTATATATATATTATTAACAAAAAATTAAATTAATTAAAAATTGATTTGTGTTTTTAAAGATTTGTTTCTAAAAAAATATAATAAAAATATTTTTTATATAATTATTATATATATACAGTATATGTATCTTTTTTTTAGACCATTTTTCTTTTTTTGAAAATATTACAATAATTTGGGGTATTATAGAGGGACACGACTTGAATCTACAATCTCATGATGTAGGTGTGTGGGATGTTTCAATTCTTAATAAATAAATTTACTTGATATAAAAGTTTTAATTATTTTTTAATGTATAAAATTATTAAGTATCAAGTCAATAAGGCATTCAATTTTGTAAAAGTAAAATTAAAAGAAATTTATCAAACAGGTGGGCCCATAAAAATAAAAGCAAAAACCTGGAGAACAACAGTCTATGAAGTAGCTAGTATGGACCAGTTTAAATGCCTTATAAATGCTTCTCACAGTTCTCAGTGTTTTTGTTTTTGTGAAAATTGACAAATGTTATTAAATAGATTATGGAAATATTGATTTTAGCCTTATTTCATATTTTAATTGTTTATAATCATTTTATAATAAATTATTTCAATCCCTAGCTAAATTTACAAAAATACCCCAGCCAATTAATTTTTTAATTTCTTAAATTTTTTTCCTTTACTCTTCTTCTCTTCCACAACATCTCTTCTTATCTTCTTTCCTGCTTTCTCTTCTTCTCTTCCACAACATCACCATTCACCACATCTTTACATTATTTTTTTTTTATCATTATAGTTTATATTACATGGATTTTCAAAATTTGAAGAAAAATGGTTCCCACAAACTCCCAATAGAAGATTAACGAAGAAAATGAATTTTTTTAATTATTATTTTTAGAAGATCTGGTTCCAATTCTTCTTTCTCAAGAGAAAAAATTAAAAACAAAAAATTGAATAATAATTTCTCTTCAATAATCATGACCAACAATTCTTCTTCCAAAGATCAACAACCCCAGATCTAGAACTAGTTCTTCACACTCTCATTTTAGGAGATCTGGGTTTCAACTTCCAGATCTTCATCTTTTTTTTTTCTTTTTTTTTTTTTCTAAATCATCATCATCAATTAAGGAAAAAAAATTAAAATAAATAAAGAAATTTTTTTGGGAGATCTGGATCTCAATTTTCAGAACAAAATATTTTGTAAAAGTCTGAATCAAAGGTTTGTTGAAGTTGAAAATGGAAGAAGAAGAGAAAGAAGGAGAGATGTTGTGGAAGAGAAGAAGAGTAAAGGGAAAGGGTTTTTTGTTTTGTTTAGGTTTATGTTTTTTTTTTTTTTAGATGGCCCCTTTTATATAGGGGCATTACTGTAATAGTGTAAAAAATAGGTTATAAACAATTAAAATTTGAAAGTATGTTAGAAACGATTACTCAATGTTTCAAATAGTTAGAAATGAATTTTTCCTCTCTTTTTTTCCCCAAAAAATAGCCACCAAACGGATTTCCACAGTTTTGCATCTCCAAAAAAAAAAAAAAAAAAAAAAACACGTTTTAAAAAACTTTAGCCAACTCCATTTTTGTTTTCATTCTTTGAAAACTATTAAACAAAACAACATAACACCGAGAAGGATGGTTTCACTTTTGAGGCACAAATGTTGAGCACATGTTGATCAAAAACACAAAATAGTTGTTTATTTCCCCTCTTAAATCATAAAACATAAACGTTTTTATGATTTATGATTTAAAAAAGAAGATTTTAAAATGTTGGAGAAAACATTTTTTTTCCAGCCAACCTTTTTTTTTTTTTTTAATCTAACATTGAGTTCTATTGATACGAACACAAAAATTCTAAAACTAGAATTTTAGATAAATTAAAAAGAAAGATAGTTAATTCAAGAGAACCACTCTCTAATAACTTTCAAAGAAAATCAATTACTCAATTTGAGCAAATATTATATTATGGTCACCTTCATTCAACGTACAACTAATAAATAAATAGAAGAGTTACATATAATTGTCAACCAAAAATTAGAGACAACTTTTTCTCTAACTTAAAACAGGGAGTCACTAACCGCTAATGATAGTTAATGATTATATAAATAAAAATAAATAAATTATAATCTAATTAACAACTAAATATGTAAATTAATTTAAGCATAAAAATAGGATCGTAATATTCCTTGAGTTGATTAATTTAGTAATTGATTTTATTTTGAAAGTCACTGGAGTGTGGTTCTCTCGACAATGACAATGAACTTGACAATGACAATGAACCTGGAGCAACGGGTAGAGAGGTTGAAGAAAAAAGTGGAGTTTTTGCCAACTCATCAAAAGGAGATTGACAAGTGTCGTTTTGCATGTCAAAATATTTATATTTAAAGTTCAATATCGCTAGTGCTAGTGCTAGTGACTAGTATAGCAGCAAGTAAGGGTACTGTTCCGCAGGGAGGTGTGATCCGTCAACCGTATCAAGTTTTAGTGTTTATTGTAAGCATTTAAATAGAATGCAGAGGTGCTGAGAATGGTGTGTGTGAGGTATGTACAATGCAGTGTGCGTGTGTGAGCAAAGAATGGAAATGATAATACATAAAAACAAAGAGAATACGGAAGGGTGCGAATGGTGTTTAAAGTGACAAATAAAAGGATGGATAGGAGATATGTAAGTTAATAAGAACACAAGGGTCAATAGGTTCACCAAACACAAGTGCAATCTATTGATTGTTAAACAATTAAGCACATCCACTCAAATCAAGGGTTGTTCTAGCCTAAATCCAACTTAGGGTATCCATTCATTTGAGTTAAGGGTTGAAGAGTGTGTTGAAAAGCCTTTCAAACATGAAACCACAACCAACATTTGTGAACTATTTTACAAGACCTTGCCACATTGACCCCCAAAGTTAGCTTGGTAAAGTAGATAGCAACGTTTAGTCCAATGCTTTATTAAAAATCCCAAAAGTGGATATGGCAAATTCGTCTCTAACCATAACTCACTTAGAGTCTCTAGAGTGAGAAATGGCCAAAGAACCATTTATGTACAAGAACACATAACCAAAACCTATTCTAGCAAATCATGCATAAAATAAATTTTTCCCACTATTAAAGCTAATAGCCAAGATCATACCCAGAAAACCCTTCCAAAGGCATAACCCTAACTATTTCTCATTCACTCAAATCATTTCTAACATGGAATTTCTAGTCATCCATCAACACACAAACAATCATGGGATATTTAATTAAACTACTCCTAAATTATATTAATCTACTTTTAATCCCATTCATGAATACATATCAATTTCCAACCATCCATACACATGAAATTCATAATAAGTGATTAATTCATAATTATAACAAGAATGAAACAAGACCCAAATGAATATAAGAACAATTATATATAAATAGCACATGTGTTAGTTTACAAATATTCCCAAATGATGGATTACATATTTAAGAAACACAAGAAATGTAAAGAGAGTGAGTAAATGTGATACAACCCTTAAAGAACCACTCCAAGAGCTCATTCCTTTGCTAGCTCAAAATTGGCCAAAGCCCACTCCTATCTCCATGCAATCTACTCCTAAATGTGGTGGGGGTTATGTAGAAGGTGGATATGGTGAGGATCCATGGAGGAAAAACCTCCATGGATCCTTTGGAAGCCTCTCTCTCTTTCTCTCTTATATTTAGGTGAAGAAGATGAAGATGGAGTGAAGAGAGGTGAAGAATTTGTGGATTCTTAAGAGAAGAGGCAAAATAGTGTTTATATAGTGTAGGGAGGATTAGGGCTGAAAGTTGAGTGAAAGGATAAGATTGCCCCTCAATTTCAGGTAAAAAATAACTTTCTAGAGTTGTTCGGTGGTCTCATTCAGCAGCCTGGCCGCCGTGCGGACTTTTCAGCATTACACATCGTTACAAAAATGAGCATATCTTCCTCTAGAAAATCTAAAATTACAATCCGTAAAAACCGCTAGAACGTAGACATTCTGGGCTTTCTAAATATATATGGATCTCAACGTAGTTCGTTCTGAGAAGGGAGATATGACCTTCCAAAGTTGGGTGTTCTGCACGAGCATATACAATTTCAGTCCATTTAACCTCTAAATATCTTCAATTAAGCTTAACACCTTATTTTAGGGAATAAGAACCTACACAAGCTCAAACAAAACATTATATATAAAAATATGCTCGAAAACGAGAACAAACGACAGGAAATGAGGGATCTCAAATAGGTATAAAATAGCCCGATCAAACACCCCAAACCTATCTTTTGCCCGTCCTCGAGTAAAACAAAAATAAAAAAAAACAAACAAACAAAATATATAACACATAAACACATAAAAATAAAAACTAAGCTAGTCCACTTCCGTAGGAAACACGATGGCACTTAGCATGTGCCACAAGCCTTTAAACCACTAAGCGGCCTTAAATGGAGGAGTTATAGTCTCCTGAGGGTTTACAGCTACGACACCCACAAACGTATACTCTGCAAGAAAAGTTGAAAGACAAATCCACACATACCAAGCAAATACTACACATGCATGCTAGAATCTTAAATATACCAATTAATAACAATGCATCACGTAATGTAAGTATGCCAATACTTAGGATGTTTTCGGTTTACAAAACAGCTACGCTCGTATGCCCAAAATAAAATTCGCCTCGACTCTAATCCTCACTGGATATTAGTCATATTTTCACTCAGAACTTAGGTGCACTCTCTAGCAAACATATGTTATTTGGAGTTTAGGTATATGAAATAAAATATAATCACATATGAGTATTTTCCAATGACACACATTTTCTAAAAATGGATCTCATGAAAGGAATTGAAATGTCATGAACGTGAAAAGACATGCATCGACTCGCATTCCCAATATAGACTTCTTAAGAGATCAAATGGGCTTTTTCTTAATTGTATTGTGGCCAAGGGTGATTCGTGGTGGTGTACATGGAGGATATGGTAGGAATGGGTAGATAAAGCTACTAACCATGCCAAGGTGTTTACACATTATAATTACAACAATTTGAGTGTCTAGACTATAAACTTTACATTGAACATTTGTGCTACATTTGTACCCTTAATTATGAGTAACTTTACATTTGATGAACTTGAAGGCTTAAATGTTTATACTGCACACTTTTTCTTTTTAAAGCCTTTGCCTTGCACAATTTACATATATTTGCATAAGTACACGATTTACACATTTTAGAGCTAGCTTCTCCTAAGCTATACACCTTAACATGATTAATAACTAGGGAATGTGGTTAAGTGTTTAGGTTGTGTAAGTGTATGGAGGTTTAGTATTTGGCCTCGGTTTTTACCGTTGAAAGCACCCATCTAAGAGACAAGTGTTTAGGCTATTTTAGTAGTTAAGCATGACACTAGTCTAAAATCATTTCTAAAAATCCATCTACCAAGGGAATACAAGTCTCAACAAGCAGTCAACATGAGTGTTCTATGGCAATCAATGCAATTTGATATACAATGAGATCACAATGAAGAAAAAAAATTGAAGAGTGTATAAGAATAAAAACAAAACCCACAAACTTTCGTTATTTAGGCACAGTGTAACTCATAGGTAGTCTCCATTATTTTCCTAGGCTAAACAAGCATAGAGGTCTTATCCACCTCAACATCAAAAGATTGGCACTGTACAAGCAAATTTAAGCAATGCACGAGGCTAAAAGCATACATAATATGACTCTATCGGCGCGCAAAGAAAAACAGTTCAACAAAAATAGACTCATTTCCAAAATTTGTCAAAATTGATCATTTTGTGTAGAGATTTGAAAATTTCCTAAACGTAACAAAAATAAAAACAAAAATAGACAATGAAAGTGTCCACACCCCAAACATAAACTCAACATTGTCTTCAATGTTGCTCAAATTATAAAATATGGACAACGTTTAGCAAGATTCGGAGATAAGAACGAAAACAAAAAGCTAATAACAAAACACAACAAATCCTAAGATCTAAGCACAATACAATTTCACTCTTAAATCTAAACAAAAATAAAAATGACAAACACTACGACCATAACATTATTAACTTTAAGCACATGAGCAATTTCTGCCCAAATCAACAACTAATCCCCACAAGCACTCAATTGAAGCTCAAAATTTAGAGAATACCTCTTGTGGCTACAACCAACATGGCCCATTTGTGGCGCTGCCGTTTCACTTGGGAGTTGTTGCGGTGCAATCAAAGCACTCTACCATTGTTCTCAAGAGTTGTATGGTCCATGTGACCTGAAAATATTTTTTTCCTAGCACAACACAACACAACTCAAAAACATCAAATGCATATGCATAAAGCAAAAAAGAAAAAACAAGTGTTTATTTTCAATATATCTAAACACAATCCGCAAAGCAATTAAATCTAAATATTTACAGAACCTAAGCTAAAACAAGAAACAATCAATGAATTGGCACCTCCCCGGCAACAGCGCCATTTGACAATTATCGTTTTCCATGTCAAAATATTTATATTTAAAGTTCAACCTCGCTAGTGCTAGTGACTAGTATAGCAGCAAGCAAGGGTATCGTTCCGTAAGGAGGTGTGATCCGTCAACTGTATCAAGTTTTAGTGTTTATTGTAAGTATGTAAATAGAATGCGGAGGTGGTGAGAATGGTGTGTGTGAGGTATGTACAATGTGGTGTGTGTGTGTGAGCAAAGAATGGAAATGATAATACATAAAAATAAAGAGAATACGAAAGGGTGAGAATGGTGTTTAAAGTAACAAATAAAAGGGTGGATAGGGGAGATGTAGGTTAATGGTAACACAAGGGTCAACAGGTTCACCAAACACAAATGCAATCTATTGATTGTTAAACAATTAAGCACTTCCACTTAAATCAAGAGTTGTTCTAGCCTAAATCCAACTTAGGATATCCATTCATTTGAGCTAAGGGTTGAAGAGTGTGTTGAAAAGTCTTTCAAACACGAAACCGTAACCAACATTTGTGAACTATTCTACAAGACCTTGCCACATTGTTAGCTTGGTAAAGTAGGTAGCAATGTTTGGTCCAATGATTTGGATACAAATCCCAAAAGTGGATATGGCAAATTCGTCTCTAACCATAACTCACCTAGAGCCCCTAGAGTGAGAAATGGCCAAAAAAACTATTTATGCACAAAAACACATAACCAAAACCTATTCTAGCAAATCATGCATAAAACAAGTTTTTCCCACTATTAAAGCTAATAGCCTAGATCATACCCGGAAAACCCTTCCAAAGGCATAACCCTAACTATTTCTCATTCACTCAAATCATTCATAACATAGAATTTCTAGTCATCTATCAACACACAAACAATCATGGGATATTTAATTAAACTACTCCTAAATTACATTAATCTATTCCTAATCTCATTCATGAATACATATCAATTTCCAACCATCCATACACATGAAATTTATAATAAAAGATTAATTCATAATTATAACAAGAATGGAACAAGACCCAAATGAATATAAGAACAATTATATATAAATAGCACATGTGTTAGTTTACAAATATTCCCAAATGATGGATTACACATTTAAGAAACATAAGAAATGCAAAGAAAGTGAGTAAATGAGATACAACCCTTGAAGAACCCCTCCAATAGCTCATTCCTTTGCTAGCTCGAAATTGGCCAAAGCCCACTCCTATCTCCATGCAATCTACTCCTAATATATGGTGGAGGTTGTGTAGAAGGTAGATATGGTGAGGATCCATGGAGGAAAAACCTCCATGGATCCTTTGGAAGCCTCTTCTCTCTCTCTCTCTCTCTCTCTCTCTCTCTTATTTAGGTGAAAAAGATGAGGATGGAGTGAAGAGAGGTGAATAATTCATGGATTCTCAAGAGAAGAGGCAAAATGGTGTTTATATAGTGTAGGGGTATTATGGCTGAAAGTTGGGTGAAAGGATAAGATTGCCCCTCAATATTGGGCCAAAAATGACTTTCTGGAGTTGTTTAGCAACTTGGCCATTGTTTGAAGTAACCGTTCGGACTTTTCAGCATTCTAGCATTTTAGCATTGCGCACCGTTACGAAAATGAGCATATCTTCCTCTAGAAAATTCGGAATTACAATCCGTAAAACCGTTGGAACGTAGACATCCGGGGCTTTCTAAATATATATGGATCTTAACTTGGTTTGATTTGAGAAGGGAGATATGACCTTCCAAAGTTGGGTGTTCTGCACAAGCATATAAAATTTCAGCCCATTTAACCTCCAAATCTTTTCAATTAAGCTCAACACCTTATTTTAGGGAATAAGAACCTACACAAGCTCAAACAAAACATTATATTAAAAAATATGCTCGAAAACGAGAACAAACGACAGGAAATAGGGGGTTCTCAAATAGATATTGTTGACGGTGATTTTTGGTGATCACCAAGTCAACGATTCGTTCTTGAATTACTGCAATTTATATTTGAGTATAGTCAAAGATTGTAAAGAAATAACAGGTGATTTACGTGGTAAAACTCCAAAAGATCGGAGAAACATCCACGGGATCGTTGCCTCTAGCAACAAAGCCAAATCCACTATGAATCACGATTACAAGATCAAGAATGACCAAGAATGATTACAAGCTTTTCAATACGATTCTCTATCTCCTGTTCTACTTTTTTGCGTACCCCCCTGTTTGTGTATAGAGGGGGTATTTATACATGTTGTTTTTAGGGTTTTAAGGTGGCCGCTAGGGTTTGGTATTGTGGTGCCCAAGTCTCAAGCGGTTTTCTAGCCCTAATCAGATTATGTTTCCTCTTTTGGCTGAGTCTGGTTCTAGACGAGATTCTTTCTCCTTTATTCGCGGGAGAACTGCTTGTTTCCTTGTTAAACTCTAATAGTCCACATCGTTGCTTATCGTGGATGTGCTGGTCGCTGATTATGATTGGCATACGAATGTTGGTGGCTGTCTCATTGATTCCCGAGTATGTATGCCCGAGTATGCCCGAATGTGCCCGAGTGAGATTTGCTGCCCGAGTTGATCGTCTTCGTTTGTGGTCGGACTTCTTACTCTTTTTTCCGAGTAGGTTATCGTGGGAGGTTTCTGCTCCATAAGTTGACTTATCTTGACTCTTGCTTTCCTGGCCTTTCGTGCTGATGACGTGTCCTTCACCACTAATTTTTACCTATAACAATACCCCCTTAAATATTTGAGCCGATCATGTTGAGTCAGGTCCTTTTGGGACGAATATTTAACTTCAATAATTTCTCACAACTAGTCCTCGCTTGTCGTTTTCCACATTAATGCATCCTCGTTTGATTCGAAGCTTTAAATGACGTGTCTTAATTACGACCGCACGCATTCGATTCACCACTCATTTCAGAAATCTCTTGATGGTGACGTTTCTACTCTCTGGCGGCTCAAGGTGCTCTCCGGTTGCCACTTGTCTTTTCTTTGTTTGGCTGGGGCACGACTCATTTATGAGACACGACCTCTCTGTTTGCCTGCGTGTAGCCCACATCATAGCCCACGCCCCTCTATTTTCCCGCTTTACTGTGCTTCTCCTAGGGTTTCGTTCGTTTTTGAAATCAATGTGCCGCCTATATATGTTGGTTATCCACTTCCCCTTCCCTTCTTATTTCTTTTCCGCCATTTTTGTATTTCTTCGAAACAAGTGTGCCTGTGTCCCTTGCGTTTCTGGGTATTTTGTTCTCTCCTCCAACTTGTTTTCTTAATCCTGCTTTGCCGAGATCGTCTGTTTCGACCCCCAGGCCTGTACTCGAAGGTTCTTCCTCTGTTGTCTGCATTTACCTGCCTTTCCCTAATCAAGGTTAGTTCTCATGGATCCTGAAGCTAGATACCGTCTTTTTACTGTTGGTATGATTGCTATTGAGCGAAATGATGCTTTCACTGCGTCGGTTGTTCACAGGTTATTAGACGAGCCTCTTTTCTATCAGCCGCGTTACACTGACGCCGACGTTTCTGGACTTTTTCCAGAAAGGCCTGCTACTTCTGAGGTTCCTCCTGCTTCAGAGATTCCTTCTGCTTCTGCCAGTTCATCACCACCTTACTCATACCAACCTGAAGCTTGGTCGGATTCTTCTGCTTGTACTGATATTCGCCCGAGCAGAAGACCAGGAAAGAGGATGACCACTCGCAAAGTTTATAAAGACTCGCATTCTCGGGAAAGCCGAGTGGCGGCCCAAAGGATTATCGAAGATGATATTGAAGAGGAGCACAGGGCTGCTCGTATTCCCTTCTCCCCCGAGCGTATTTGCATTTATGATGTTGAGCCGAACGTGGTCGGCCCTGACGAGATAACGCGATATATGCGGCGGTTCGATTTGGACAGCAATGAGATTTCGCTGATTCCAGTCGAAGGTCGGGCTGCATGGAACCCACCCCCCGGCCACGTAGCAATTTACGGGTCCATGCTTACCTGCGGCGTCACTCTTCCTCTTCAGCCTTTTATTACTTGGTTCTTGGCTGAAGCCCGACTCGCTCCGGCCCAGCTAACGCCGAACAGTTATCGCATCCTGATGTGCATGTGGCACATGTGGCATAGAATGAAGCGGCCACCTCCCACCCCTCGCGAGGTTCGCCATTTTTATTCGCTGAGGCCAGTGGGGCAAACCGGGATTTATTTTCTCCAGTCGAACCAGCCCGAGTTCTGGATTCCAAAGGATGTCGTGGTCAAGGGCAGTGTCGAACCGACCACGGACGAGAAGATGAAAGGGTTCGTTTGGGGCTTCCCGACCTCGAACAAGTTTTGGAAGAACAGCTGGTTCTTCGTGGGCAAAGACTGGGGCCAGTCGATTAGTTTCGATTTGGACGGCACTCAGATGACCTGCCGGGTTCCTCGGTACTTCTGCACGCCGCAGTGGAACCATCTAACTTCAGCTTTTACTGATGAGGAGCTGAAGACCTTGGCTCGGGCAGCAGTCCGCCCCCTAGAGAAAAGGGGAAAACCCTATCTCTATAGAGAGGGGAAAATGATCAAGGCCCATCACTTCCCTCAGATTTCCGCGTGCCGCAGACGCCGTAAGTTTACTTCTTGTATGCATTTTTATTTGCAACCTGACTTCTAAGCTTGCTTGCTAACTCGGATTCTACTTTCTTTTTTTTTTTACAGTGTTTGATGTAGATATAGTCAGTGATGGTCTGGCACGCCGGATGAAAGGCATCGTCGAGGCGAGTCGAAAGGCAGCCCTTCGCCAGCGAGATGCTGGGATAGCCCCTCCTGAAGACGAATCTGACGAGGGTACTCTCGGGAACGTTCCCGAGGGAGATGATGAAGAGGGAGTACCCGATTATGTGCCCGAGGAGGCTCACGGTCAAGAACCGACCGTGTGTTCGGCGGGAGCTGAGGGCACCTCGGGGAACTTTGGAGTAAGTAGGACTTTTGCTGATTCAGGCAATCCCGCAGGTCCTTCCTCCAAGGGGAAAGAAAAAGTAGGGGATCTCCCTGAGCCCGAGCAGGCAAATCCCCCCAGCGGATCTGGTTCTCCCCACTCTGCTGCTGCTGATATGCAAAACGTCCCTTTTGAAGCAGTTGGGGGGCCTTCAGGTGCGGTAGCTCCGGAGTTTCCGACTTCAGTTGAACCGAACCGTTCTTCTTCGGAGATTCCTGCCTCTGCTGATCCGATTTCTACTCCCGGGGACAGCAACACTGAAGCTGGGCAGACTGGGAAAAGGAAGGCTTCGTTTTCTTCTGGTCGCCCTTTCCCAAAGATTCCCCGAGTAGTTGCGTATGTTAATTCCTCTTCGGAGGACGAAGGGGAGGATGATGCGAGCGTGACCCCGCCGCGGGAGCAGGTCAGGGAGAGTGCTGGTGGCTCAGCCGGCCTTCCTCGGGCGGCCCCGTCCGCCGAACTCCCCGAAGGCGATGTGGGTGATATGGGCTCCTCTCCCCAAATCGATGATCCCACCCCCGAGACTATTTTCAGGGCCATGGCTTCAGGCCGAGCCTATATTGGGGAGGATCGTTGGAGTCATTTCAGGACCGGGACTGTGTCTGACCGACTCCGCAATTTCTTCAACAGCGCTTCCTACGTGAGTGACTCTCATATGCGTCATTTCGCATTCTTCCTTTTTTTTTTTACTTATATTTGTTGTTGATTTGTTTGTTGCAGATGGTGGCCGAGATGTCTGGGGCTTGCCAGGCTGGCGAAGCCCAAGCGGAAAAAATAAGAAGGCTAGAAGCCCAATTGAAGGAGAGCGAAGATCACTGTTCTCGGGCTGAATTAGCTCGTCAGGAGGAGGCCAGGTCGAGTGAGATGCTCGTAAATCAGTGCTTAGCACGGCAAATGGAAGCCGAGCAACGGGCATCTTCTGCTGCGGAGGAGGTCAGGACTCTGCAGGATCAACTGTCATCCACCCGGGAAGCCTTGCTTCGAGCCGAACAGAACGCCGAAGACGCCAAGTCTGCTTATGAACGTCGAATCAACGACTTGGAGTGTCAGGCCCTGACGGCCAAGGAACTGTCGAAGGGAGCTAGGCTGGAAATGGAGCTACAAAGCGTTGACCGTTTTAAGAGATCTCCAGCCTATGATGCTCTGCTTCTTCGGGAGTTCCAGCGTGGAATGGTCTCGGCCGGCGAATTTTTTAAGCAAAAGAACAGGGCGACTGATCGGGCCCGGGCCAACTGGAGCCTGTCAATTAGGAAGCATGTGGATACATCCTTGGAGTCTCTCCGGATCCAAATGAAGGAGTGGCGGGCGTATTGTAGAAGTAAAGGAAAAACGCCACATCCCATGTACCTTGAGGTTCCGACCGCCGAGTCGTTCTCTACCTTTTATGCCAGTGAAAGGGCGAGTTTTAGCAACGAGATACCCGACTTGGGGCCCGTTCCTGGTACCGACTACAGTCACTGGATGGATGACGAAGAAGATGTGATCGTATGGCCATCGGACGACAGTCTTCTGAGCGAGTATGTGATGGAGCCTGACCCTGATGTTGGCAGAAGCAGCTCACCACCCCCGGCGCCTTCCTCTTGATCTTCAAGCCTTTTTGTAACTATACTTGTACATCTTTCATATATACATCGTACATTGTATCTTTCTATACACTATGAATATAAGACCAAATTTTACTCTTACATTCTACTTTTTGCCGAGTATCTTGTGTAACTGGCTTATCAATTTAGACCGAGTATCTTATTTAACCGGTAACTAATTTTCGGCCGAGTATCTTATGTAACTGGCTTATTGATTTAGACCGAGTATCTTATTAAACTGGTAACTAATTTTTTGCCGAGTATCTTATGTAACTGGCTTGTCAATTTAGACCGAGTATCTTATTTAACCGGTAACTAATTTTTTTGCCGAGTATCTTATGTGACTGGCTTACACCCTTTGATTTTTTGGGGTTGTTTAACCTTCACGTTGCGTCGGGGCTCGCCGCGACCATACGTTGAGGTCCTTGCACAAGTCACCTAGGACGTCTCCTGGTTTTATCTGCGCAAGGGTTCGTCGAATCGTTGGGGTACTTTGTACCGGCCAACACGACTGCGCATCTCACTAGTCTTTCTAGCAGCGCTCCGAGCATTTTCCCAGTTATCCTGGTGCCTCGGTTTTGCCTTTTTGCTAAGGGACGCGTTTGCATCGCTTTAACTAGGCGGGCATGCTACTACAGCTTTTCCGCCCTTCGAGCACCACTCGTCCGCTCTTTCGCGGCCTTATAGCGCTCGACTTTTTCGGCATTTATTCGGTCGCCTTGAGTGACCTCCATTGAAATATTGCTCATGGATTTTATTGATTCCGCCACATCGTATTTGCAACTAACTTTATTAGGTGATCATGAACATGAAATTAATAAATAAATCTGAAATTTCAACGCAGAAACTAAAAACTGAGCTAAAGCAGAATAAATAAACTGTAGAACTATAACCGGATTCTTTTAGGGATAGAAGATCTTCAGATATTGTGCGTTGCATGGTCGGGGTACCAGGCTACCTTCTGGTCGGGCTATCATGTAGGCCCCGTGCCCTACGATTCTCTTGATGATATATGGTCCTTCCCATTTGTCGGCGAGGGATCCTGATGATTTATCCTTGGTATTCGGTGATACTCTCCTCAGCACTAGATCCCCGAGTTGGAATCTCCGCTCCTGAACATGAGAGTTGTAGTACCTAGCGGCCCTTTGCTGGTATGCGGAATTTCTTACTTGTGCTGCGTCTCTGATTTCTTCAAGCTCGTCTAGGTTCTGCTGCAGCATGTCTATATTGTGCTCGGGACTGTATAGCTGGACCCTGGGGGATGTGAAAGTAGTTTCTGCTGGGATAACAGCTTCTGTCCCGAATGCCAGCGCGAAAGGAGTTTCCCCTGTGGAAGACCTCACAGTTGTTCGGTATGCCCATAGCACCTCAGGCAGTTTGTCTGCCCAGCCACCTTTCTTTGCCTCTAGCTTTGCCTTCAATGTGTGCTTGATTACTTTATTCACGGCCTCCGTTTGGCCATTGGTTTGAGGATGAGCAGGCGATGCGTAGTAGTTTGTGATCTTGAACTCTTCACACATTTCTCTGAACTTCTTATTATCGAATTGAGTCCCATTGTCTGTTATGATGATGCTCGGGATCCCAAACCGATATATTATATTCTTTTTAACGAAGCTGGTAGTGTTTGCCTCGGTGATGTGTACAAGTGCTTCTGCCTCTGCCCATTTGGTAAAATAATCCACTGCCACAATAGCATGTTTGGCTCCTCCCTTCGTTCCTGTGGGCATTGGTCCTATCAGGTCGAGTCCCCACATGGCAAAGGGCCAAGGCGAGGTTAAGCTTCTGAGCAACTCTGGGGGTCGCCGAATGTCATTTGCTACTCTTTGGCATGTTTCGCAACTTTCTGCGAATTGCTGCGCTTCCGCGAACAGAGTCGGCCAGTAGAACCCTTGCCGGAGTATCTTGTGTGCTAAGCTTTTACCCCCAGTGTGGTTCCCACATACTCCACTGTGGATACTTCTCAGGATCTCTCCAGTCTTCTCACCGGAAATGCATCTCTGCAATACCTTCGAGAATCCTCTCCTATATAATTCTCCTCTCAGAATCGTGTACCGGGCTGACCTGTATCTGATGCGTTTAGCTTCCACAGCATCCTCCGGTAGTATGTTCTCCTCCAAGTACTTTCTGAGTTGGTATGTCCAGTCGCCCGGGCTAGGTCGGATCTCTGCTATTATGATTTCCTCGGGTTCCGCTGTACTTGGTTTAGTCAGGTGCGCCACTGGTATTGCTTTGGATCTGATGCTTGTGGTGGCTGAAGCTAATTTGGACAAAGCATCTGCCTTTTCGTTCTCTTCCCGAGGGATCTGAGAGATTCTGTATGCTTTGAACTTTTTAAGTAGTCTTTTTGCAATGTCCAAATAAGCTATCATGTGCTCTTCCCTGGCCTGGTATTCATTCAGTACCTGATGGACCACTACTTGTGAATCACTGTAAACTTCCAGCTCATCTGCCCCTAGTGCTATGCAGACTCTCAGACCGGCCAGCAAGGCTTCATATTCTGCTTGGTTGTTGGTTGCCTTGAAATCGAACCTCATGGCACATTCTACAGTATCCCCCTCGGGGGTCGTTATGACTATTCCTGCCCCGCTGCCATGCGTGTTCGATGACCCATCTACATGTAATTTCCATTGGAATTTAGTAGTCTGTTCATCTTCCATTGCCCTCCTTACCTCGGCGTCTGGCTCGGTGAATTCTGCTATAAAGTCGGATACCGCCTGCCCTTTGATGGCCGTTTTTGGTGTGTATCTGATGTCGTATTCGCTGAGCTCTACCGCCCACTTGGTCAGCCTTCCTGACACTTCTGGCTTTTGAAGAATGAGTTTCAGCGGGCAGTCTGTATATACCTCTATTGTATGTGCTTGGAAATATGGCCTTAGCTTCCTGGCTGATGTGATCAGAGCTAACGCTATTTTTTCTGCCGGCGAGTATCTGGTTTCCGCCGCTAACAACGCTTTGCTTGTATAGTACACTGGCTTTTGTATCCCTTCCTCCAGTCGGATCAACACCGAACTCGTCGCCACCCTCGGTGACCGAGAGGTATAAGTATAACGTTTCTCCCACCACCGGTTTTGAAAGGATTGGTGCTCTCCCCAGATATTCTTTTAATTTTTGAAAGGCTTCTTCGCACTCTGTACTCCATTCGAGCCCTTTCCCCTTTTTTATTACTTTAAAGAATGGGGCGCATTTGTCTGTTGACTTGGCTATAAACCGGTTGAGTGACGCGAGGCATCCCGTTAGCCTCTGCACATCTTTTAGCGTCCTGGGTGAAGCCATTCCTTCTAGTGCTTTGATCTTCTCAGGATTTACTTCGATTCCCCTCTGGTGCACCTGAAAACCTAGAAACCTTCCCGAAGGTACCCCGAAAACACACTTGCTTGGGTTGAGCTTCATCTGATACTTTCTTAGGACGTCAAAGGTTTCCTTCAAATCCTCCGTGTGTTTTTCTGCAGTGGTGCTCTTAGTCAGCATATCATCCACATAAACCTCCATATTTTTTCCAATCTGCCGAGCAAACATCCTGTTTACTAGCCTCTGGTATGTTGCCCCGGCGTTTTTTCAATCCGAATGGCATTACTTTGTAGCAATATAAACCCTGGTCCGTGGTAAACGACGTCTTTTCCTCATCTGCCTTATTCATCCGGATCTGATTGTATCCCGAGTAGGCGTCCATGAAGCTTAACAATTCATGTCCTGCTGTCGCATCTACCAACTGGTCGATCCTCGGTAGTGGGAAACTATCTTTTGGGCAAGCTTTGTTCAAGTCTGTAAAGTCTACACACATCCTCCATTGCTTGTTCTTTTTCTTGACCAACACCACATTGGCCACCCACTCCGGATACTTGACTTCCCTTATCGACCCCGCGGAAAGTAGCTTTTCTACTTCCTTCTTGATTGCGACGCTTCTTTCTGGATTGAATAGTCTTCTTTTTTGTACCACGGGTCGGAACTCGGGGTCGGTGGAAAGATGATGTGAAATCACCTTCGGGTCTACCCCCAGCATATCTTCATGGCTCCAAGCGAAAACATCCTTGTAATTTCTCAGTAGCGCAATAAGTGCGGTTTTGACATGTACGCTCAAACTTGCCCCTACCTTCACTGTCCTACCTGGATCCTCCGGGTCTAGTGCCACCTCTTGGGTCGGCTCGTCTTCCCTATCCTCCGGTCCTTCTCTGGGATCCAACTCAAAATCTTTCGGCACTTCTGCTTGTTCTTCAGGTTCTCTATCCTCTTGCTGGACTGTTACCATGTATACCTGGCGTACCTCCCTATCTCTATATACTGATAAGTTTGCTCTACGGGCCATCTCTTGTGACCCTTTGACCACTCCCACACCATATTCGGTCGGGAATTTCATCATGAGGGCATAAGTTGCTGTCACCCGCCTTGGCTTTATTCAAAAATGGTCGGCCCAGTAGAGCATTATACGGCCAGTTTTCCGTATCTACCACCACAAAGTCGAGCAGCACTGTTTTCTGGCAAGGGGCTTTTCCGATCTTCACAGGTAGCTTAACCGTGCCGAGTGACCTCACTTCGACCCCTCCAAATCCTCTAAGGGGTGTGGGAAAAGGCTGTAAGTCTTTCCTGTCTAGCCTCAGCTGGTCATATACTTCTGCACTAAGAATGTCTGCCGAACTCCCATTGTCGATCAGAATTCGATGAACTTCTCTATGGCCGATCCGAGCGCTGACCACTAGTGCGTCATTTGGCCTAACATCCACTCCGTGTGAGTCGGCCTCTGTGAACACGATCGGGTCCCAGCCCTCCTTGATTCTTTTCGGGTCGGGCTCAATAGAATTGACGTCCAGGTCTCTCCGTGCCTCCATAGCTTCCCGAATCTCCTGGGTTCTTTCCCTGTTACTCTTGCCCGTTGCTGGACCTCCGAAGATGGTGTTAATTGCTCCTTCATCCTCAGCTTTCTTGGGACTAAGTTTTCTTGCCCGTCCGTCCTGTCGGCTATCTTTCTGTCCATCTGCCCTGTCCGTCTTTTTGAAAACAATGTCCTTCAAATGCCCTTCCCTAATAAGAGTCTCGATATGATCCCTTAGCTGGAAACACTTGGATGTCTCGTGCCCATTCTCTTTGTGGAAACGGCAATATTTGGTGGTGTCCCTCCGAGCATATGTCGATTGCTTAGGTGGTTCTTTGGACATGTTCTTCTCTTCTAGGATTGCTAGGACTTCTTCTTGATCTTTCTTCAGCGGGGTATAATTTGTATATCGGCCCTGGAACCTCTGCCGTGGTTGATCGGTTTTTGGGTCGTATGCTCGTCGTCCATCCCGACCATCCCGTGCTTTATTCTTCTGCTTGTCACCTTTGGTATCGGGCATCTTGGTCTGGTCCTTGGTTTTGGATCCCTCTGGGCGACCGCCATGTACGAAGTAACCTCCTGTGGCAATTTCCTCTTCTTCGGCCAAGGCGTAACCTCCTGCCATGTCCATCATATCGGCATAGCTGGTTAGTCGGGCTCTTCTGAGGTCAAAGGACAATTGGCCATTCTGAAGGTTGTTAATGAACGCGGCAATTATTGCTTCGTCGTTTGCACTTCCGATCTCGGACACTTCCTGACCGAACCTTCCCAGATATTTCTTCAGCGACTCGTCTTTTCCCTGTTTGAGTTGGGATAAATGAGCCACTGACTTTTTCCTGTGTACATTCCCGAGGAACTGCCTTGAGAAAGCCTTGCTCAGTTCGCCGAAGCTACTTATGCTTGCTGCTGGCAACCTTCCAAACCACCGGGAGCCTAGATCCCCAAGAGTTTGAGGAAAATTCAAACATAGTAGTGCATCATTATGGACATATTGCGCCATAGCGCTCCTATACCTCCGGACATGCTCTTTTGGGTCTGTATCCTTCTTGAACAGCTCGATGTGGGGCATTCTGAATCTTTCTGGGAAAGACATCCTCAAAACCCCATTGGTAAAAGGGCTTCCGGATTCATCGTCTGACAGCTCATTACGCCCATACCGCCTGACCAAAGCATCCATTTGCCGACGATTATTTTGAACTTCCCGGGTGAGGCTCTGTATAAGTATGTCTCTGTCCCCTTCAGGTTCTCCTGACGCATCGAAGTTCTGGCTTATGGTCAGTTTTTGGCCCCTCTCCTCGGGATTCAACTCTCTATGATCTCGGTTTAGGCCATGCAGTCGGACTGTACCCCTTTGGCGCTTGCGATGATGGTTCTGCTCACTTTCTTCCGAGGATGACCGGTCTCTCCGGTGGCCACGCCTCCTGGGGCGGTCTCGATCTCCGGCTACCCGATCTTGATAGTACTCTTTGTCGGAATCATTCCCCTCTCTGTGCTCCCTACTTCTCCTGGCTACTCTTTCAGATAGCATCTCTGGTCTGCCTGTAGGATCTTGTCTCGCCTTTGGGGGTGCATCAGGGGTTGGTATCACCACCGCGGAGCGCAGTCTTGCTGTCTGCTGGCTTGGGGCGGACAGTTCATGAGGTGACATCAAACCTTCCGTAACAGAGAGATCAATTCCCTGCCTTGCTACGTCTGATATGAGTTGTTGTAGAGAAGCACGGAGTCGCTGCGCGATTTCTTCATTCGCTGTAGGTAAACGTTGAATTCCAGCCAGGGCAGCTGACTGGTTTGCCGTCGTCAAAGTTGCATCCGCCGTATTGAGCGCGGTGTCATCTTCCAACTCGTTACTTGGCACGCCCTGACTGTACCTGGAATCGCTACCATCTCCGTCGCCAGCCATTGTTGTCACAAAGTTCTGGGTGCCCCTCCTTCTAGCGCCAATTGTTGACGGTGATTTTTGGTGATCACCAAGTCAACGATTCGTTCTTGAATTACTGCAATTTATATTTGAGTATAGTCAAAGATTGTAAAGAAATAACAGGTGATTTACGTGGTAAAACTCCAAAAGATCGGAGAAACATCCACGGGATCGTTGCCTCTAGCAACAAAGCCAAATCCACTATGAATCACGATTACAAGATCAAGAATGACCAAGAATGATTACAAGCTTTTCAATACGATTCTCTATCTCCTGTTCTACTTTTTTGCGTACCCCCCTGTTTGTGTATAGAGGGGGTATTTATACATGTTGTTTTTAGGGTTTTAAGGTGGCCGCTAGGGTTTGGTATTGTGGTGCCCAAGTCTCAAGCGGTTTTCTAGCCCTAATCAGATTATGTTTCCTCTTTTGGCTGAGTCTGGTTCTAGACGAGATTCTTTCTCCTTTATTCGCGGGAGAACTGCTTGTTTCCTTGTTAAACTCTAATAGTCCACATCGTTGCTTATCGTGGATGTGCTGGTCGCTGATTATGATTAGCATACGAATGTTGGTGGCTGTCTCATTGATTCCCGAGTATGTATGCCCGAGTATGCTCGAATGTGCCCGAGTGAGATTTGCTGCCCGAGTTGATCGTCTTCGTTTGTGGTCGGACTTCTTACTCTTTTTTCCGAGTAGGTTATCGTGGGAGGTTTCTGCTCCATAAGTTGACTTATCTTGACTCTTGCTTTCCTGGCCTTTCGTGCTGATGACGTGTCCTTCACCACTAATTTTTACCTATAACAGATATAAAATAGTCCGATAAGAAATTATCAATCATATAATTGAGTTGTTTAACAAACTCAGTGCTCATATTGATCAGTCATCTAGTCTGTCTATTCAACCTTCTCAAGTTACTGCAATTGAAGATACTGCTAAGTCTATTCAACATTCTCAAGTTACTTCAATTGAAGTTACTGCAAGGTTTATTCAACTTTCTCAAGTTGATAGAGAACAAATTGGTGCAGAAACTTCTCAGCAGAAAATTACAACTTCTGTGGGTTCCATTTTTGTGCCTGTAAAAAAGATGACAAAAGAAATTGGACTAAAGCATTGCAGTAAAAAGTGTTTCTCGATTCAGGTAGGTGAAAATGATTCAGAATTCAATATCGGCGATGGTACTGAAAAGTTCTTTACTGCATCAAATGTTAAGCTGACTTCTTGTTGCTTTCCAGTTGCAACAATCCTCTTCACACAAAACGCACCAAGAATTCAACTTCAAATTAATCCCATTTTTAAAATCCTTGAGGACAATGATTGACTAAGGGGAAAAGAATGTTACGATCCTATATTTATGTTTAAATCAATTTACATATTTAGTTGTTAATTAGATTATAATTTTTTATTTATTTATTTATATAGTCATTAACCACCATTAGTAGTTAGTGGATGGTGGGTTATTATGTGAGCAGTGACTCCCTAGTTTTAAGTTAGTGAATAAGTTGTTTCTAATTTTTAGTTAACAATTATCTGTAACTCTCATATTTATTTGTTAGTTGTACGTTGAATGAAGGTGACAAAAATATAAGATTTGCTCAAATTGAGTAATTGAGTTTCTTTTGAAAGTCACTTGAGAGTGGTTCTCTCAAATTAACCATTTTTCTTTTCAATTTATCTAAAATTCTTAAACAAATTATCTAAAATTCTAGTTTAAGAATTTTTGGTTGTGTTCGTATCATCTATCGGTATTAAGCATCATGACTCTCTTTTTTTTTTCTTTTTTTTTTGATGAATAAAGTGAGATTTGAGTTACCATCACATATATGAACGAGAATTACAATACTACTCAACCAATAACGAATGTGCGATATCATGGCTCATTTTTAATCCATATTCTCTTTTGTTCAAACAAGGACCAATAGTGAATATTGTTGTTTGTAAATCAAAAACAATTTTGGTTCGAATCTAGAAGAGATAGAAAGTAATAAATCAATAAACACCACGTTAGAAAACAGTTTAGAGAAATTGAGGCCCGTATTTCACACGGTGTCCTTAAGACAATTTCGACAGGTAACACCGTATGTGTATGGAGATTGTCTATCAGGATACAACGACTCAACAACGGTTGTGTAGAGCACAATCCACTCTTAGCGAACTCAAATTGAGTTTAAACTTACCAAGAAAACAAGAACACAAACTCAGAAGGAAATAACACTGCCAAAGTATATTTGATCTATATTTTGTAATATTATGAATATTTTCTTTGAAGAATAGACTAGGGTTTATATAGAAAATAGAATCAAGAGGATTAATATAGAAATACTTGACGGGTGTGCACTCACGCGGTCCAATCGGTGCGACATTCGTGTACGCAAGACGCGCCCACACACAAGTCGTCCAACCGAAGGTTCAAGGTTCGAGAACCTGTTCAGATAATCCTTCAATGACTCATCCTTTTCTTGCTTGAGGGTGGAAACTGGCAAGGTGAGCCACTGATTTCCTCCTCTGGATATTTCCCATGAATTACTGCAAAAAAGCTTAAGTCAATTTTATTTTTTTGACAGACACAGTATGTGAGAGTGAGAGATTTTTTAATTTGATTTTTTTTAATATTAGTTTATTTAGTAAATCAATTTTTATTTTTTATTTTTATTTTTCAATTATTAATATACCATTAATTATGTAAGTTACGCTTATACCCTTTTAACTTTGACGGAATCATTGAAAACCTTAACGGAATATAACGGTAGGGACCAAAATACAGTTTTTTGGTAACGTGAAGGACCTGACACGACAATACGGGTGCGTTTGGTACGTGGGACTGGACGGGACAGGACAGGACAACTTTCTCTTGTCCCGCGTTTGGCGCGTCCGTAACATGGGACAGGACGGGACAAGGTGGGACAAAAAGCCCAAAAAATTGTCCCACCCAAATAGCTCGGCCAGACTTGTCCCATGCATGGGACAAGTCTGGAAAAGACATTTTTACCCTTCAAACTTTCAAAAATCACATACATATATATATATATATATATATATATATATATATATATATATATATATACACCAACAACTGAATGCTGAATCCCATCCCTCTCTCCTTCTTAGACGATCTCTCTCTCTCTCCTTCTCCTTTGTAGACGTTGATCTCTCTCTCAGATTGTCGCCGCTGCTCTTGTGATGCTTTGTCAAAAAAAAAAAAATCAATTTTCAGTTTTTGCAAATTTTATGTGTAAATTTTTTCATTTGAGTTTCAATTTTTTGTTTTAATTGAAACTCAATTAGTTTGAATGGCATCTAGCCAAACACAAGATAGGACCTTCACAAGAGCAGTGACGGCATACATCAATCCAACTTTCTCTTGCCCAGATTGGATCTTTTTTTTTTTTGAAAAGGTAAACTTCATTAAGAAAAAGAGGCAAGAAGCTGCACCCAATGAGGCACGAACAAAACCCCAACCAACAGCCATCAGATTGGATCTTCACCTCAACTTTATATATATATTTTTTTAATTTCTCAGTTTTTATATTTTTTGTGTTGGACGATCTTGATTCTTGGCGATTGATTTATACCCCGGTTTTTTTTCCAATCATAGCGATTGATTTTTTTGATTCTGGATCTTATTTCCAGATCTTGTTTCTGGAGGGATTCCACAATCAATTCCAGATTTTCTTTTATTTTGCTTTTTGAAATATTTTTTGTATTTTTTTAATTTCTAATTTTATTGAAATGGTAAAGGTTAAAATGACAATTCTTAATCAACTGGGGACATTTTCTAATAGCATAGTTGGGCTGTTTAATTGATTTAAGAACATATTAATTATTAGGATGAATTTTGTGGAATTGATTTGTTGTTTTTGTTTGTGGAATTTGATTGAAGAAAAATTTATGGTGTTTGTGTTGTGAGAAAATGAAAGAAAATATTTTTTTTGTATGATTTTTAATTAATTTTAATTCAATAATATTTGATATTTTTCAAATATTTTTTTTTCCAAACTTAATAAAATTGTTATAAACATTGGAAAGGACATGAGGGGCACTCTGGTCATTTGAACCTTTTGTTCAATCCTGTCCCAGTCATACCAAACGCATAATAGTACAGAACACAGTTCTGTCCCAGGCATTCCAAACACAATACGGAACAACATGTCCTGTCCTGTCCCATCCTGTCCTGTCCCATGTCCGTACCAAACGCACCCTACTGGAACGAAAGGGACCAGTTTGTGTAATAGGTCAAACTAGAGGAATAAAAATGGATTTCACCCTTAATTTTAAGACATAAACATATATGATTGATACCGATATTCACTTATTTAAAAACACCTTATCACCTGCTACGTCACCTTTCCATTACAAAATTTGAACATGTATGATCATATAATTACACAATGTGATCAGAAAGATGTTATGAGTCAGTTAAGGTGGCTCACTACCAAACCATTCAAATAACAAAAATCAATTATAATTAAATTAAATTAATTAATTCCAGCTAAGGGAAGACTTCAATTGACTTAATATTATTTTGAAGTATTACAAGAACTTCTAACACTAAATGGTTGGGCCAAGAGTCTGCTGCCGATTCAAACAGTATATGTACTATCTAGATATCTACTCCCCCACACATACTTATAAAATGAACATAATGGGAGTCAAACCACTCACGGCTATGTAAAAAAAAAAAATGTAAGTTCACTACCACCTACTCTAAGAATATATACTTAATATTACATGTCTTCTCCGCATTTGAGACAGAAACGACTTGAACCATAAAAAAGGGAATCCATGTCAAATTTTCAAACAAATAACAAGATCAAAATAAAGAAAAATATCCATGACTTTTTTTCATTATAATAGCATGTTGTATGGTCACAGTTTTACACATTTTACAGCACATCTACACTAAGAAACATTAGCTTTCTAATAATCCTTTTCAAAAATATGTGCGCACATTGTGTACAAAATGTGCAAAATAATCCAATGGTTCCCCGATTCTTCATTTTAACAGGGACCAAACTACCTGTAATGTGTTTAAAACAATGCTAACCGGCAATATACAGCCTTTGTAGTCACGTCTTGTGCAGAGTTATGTATCCAAAAGTCAGCAAAACCTAAAACAGGAGTTTACAACTTACTTGAGTATCTGTTCCATCTTCATTTCAACTCTGTCTGAATCGCAGCCGAATCCTCTTCAAAATTTAACGTCTTCGCGGCATTTAAAAGCATGTCCATTCCCCCTCTACCTTTGTCTGACTCATCTTCACCACTCTCTACAATTTTATTTGTCTCTTTCATTTTATTCTCATATGCCATTCTTACCCTGCGAATTTCTTGAATCCCAGCATGACATTTTCTGCAAAACCAATCACCATTTGGAACTGAGGGGATTGGTGGATTCAAGCAATATATGTGGTATGCATGATCACAGCCATCGCATAGAACAATCTTGTTATCATCTTTATCAGTAAGGCAGACTCTACAAAGACAAGAAGGGCAGTACCAATGGGGACCGTATGAATGTAACTGCTTAATTGTCAAGCACCTCTCATGATAATACTTATTGGGGCAGAAGGGGTGATCACATTTCCTTAACTTGGCACCGTTATCTAAGTCACTTCCACAAATTTTACAAACCCCTTCAGATGATTTAGGGGCATCATCTGTACAGCAATTTGAGTTTGGTTTAAATTCAATAGACGTTTCGTGAACTGAACTGAACTCATCAACTTCTTCATTACTTTGGTTCCTGGGAGCATTCAACCTCTCACATACGACACAATTCGCATGTGGCGATCCAATTCCATTTGCAGTGCAGCTAACACAATACCAACTTGTTGGAGGGATCTCTTTCACAGCTGGCTCAATGCAGGAGACATGGTACATGTCCTCACATGAATCACAAACTAAACAATCCCTCTCATCAGCCTTCTGCTCACAATGCCTGCAAGTGCAGACTTTGTACCCACATGCTTCTGCTTGCTCCAGCTTGACATTGAAGTCAGATTCCCGAGTAAAACACTGTTATGCAGAAAAGAAATATCAAACATTCATCAGGACTGATTCAGATTGCATTTCAAATGGGGGAGAAAAAGATCAAACTATCCAGATTATAATTTCAAAAATCTTCAAATTTAATGACCACTAAATTTTATATAACCCAAGTTCTCATGACTATAAATTTCATTGTGGCACTGCAGAATGATACAGACTGAGGTTCTCATCAGTAAAATTTCAACTTACCACAATATAATAACTTTTTTATTTAGGCTATTTCACTTAACCTTTTTCATATCCCAAGAAATACTAATGTTCCATACATGACACGATGAAAAAAAACCTTGAACAAGCCAAAGTCCCAACTGGAGTTAAGTTGTTGAGACCAAAGAATGACAAGATAAGACAGTAGAAAACTATAAAGAAAAAATGATTCTGCCTACCTGGTTGAATAATCTCAACCAGTAGGATCTTCAAGCAACAAGATAACTGCGTTTCAATAAACTGGACCATTGAAACTCACAGTTGAGACAAAGAGTAAGAGTGTTTCTTTTTGCCAACAAACTGTTTCCATAGCCATAATGAAGAGAAAACTGTCACCACAACTCAGAAGCACTAAACAGACAGTTGATTTGTTACAATGTGTATTAGTTCCAATTTCCAAATACTATTGCAGTATAAACATGAAGAGTCGAGAGTCATTTGACATCTTTTTTTTTAATCCACTTTCTCCAAGGTCACAAATGCAACCTAAACTATCTAGTAATATATTGATATGTATTTTAGAGAGTAGAAACAGAAGTAATCGGCATTAAGAAATTTTACCTCATATTTTCCTTCATCAAATGTGTCATGTAAAGAATCTCCCACCTAAAGGAAAAAAAAAAATGTTAACAGAGACAAAAGGGTTAAAAGCAACCCATAAAATAGACCATATAAGATTTTAGAATCAAACAAAGAATTTTTGATAATTTAATCTCTTTCAGCATAAAATCTGAAGTACTTATTTCAAAAAAAAAAAAAAAAAAAAAAACCTAAAGTACTTAATACTTATACAGAGGCACATATGCAATAAAAGTTGGTCATATTACCTGCTCAATAATGGAAGTCCTTGACAAATCTGCAAGACTCTTTGCAAGAGAAATCATTTCAGAACCAATCGCTTGAAGCTTTCTCCAAACCTGGAGAAAATGAATTTCAGGTTAAGACACATAAGAAGACATAAAGTAACAGAATCACCAGGAACATGTCCTCAGGCCAGAAAATAGAAGTTACATCTAACAAGTAGCTTCTGCATTAAAAATCAATTGTGGAAAGTGAATCCATGTCCTCCTTATGTGACACAAAAGAGATCAACTATTAAAAAAAAAAAAATCAAATTCATAATTAGTTGCTATCAGGCTCCATGAAATTTAAATAACATTAATTCATGTACTTATTGCTTTATCTTCCACAAGTGAGGAACAAAATATAATACATTCAAACTTCAAGAAGTATGAATGAAACAGAAGGGTGAAGGTCAAAGTTGCAACTTGCAACAATACAAGTCCACCAAGTCACTCACAGAAACACAAATTTGCTTCCAAATTCCTCCCCCCAACACACACACATAGACATGAAAGGAAAAGTTCTCAGAAAAATCTAGCCCACCAAGCCTCCATCACAGGTCACACTTAATTGCCTTGTTACAGAAAATTTCATGACTTCATTAGCATTTTTAAACAAGCAAAGCAGTCAGTGAATCATTACGACAAAAACAAAGAGTCCCAAGATACTTAGAACCTAAATTTATTACATAATGTTAAAAACGTTTCTCATTCTTAACAGAATAGATAATAATCAGATTTACAACAACCCACTGTCTATCATATCAATCTAACATATTAATTAGCCGCATATCTAAAGACTTGAATGAAAGCCTTCATAAATTACAATATTATCATAAAAATGGCTAAAACTTACCTTTACAGATAAAATAGATTTTTGCAATAGCAAACAAGTAACACTCCTGGAATTATCTTAGATGAAAATATCTTTGTATATATTTACAATAAAATTTTTGAATATAACATATATAATTATAGATGAAACATTAATTTGGAGCTTAGCAAGATCATCAGTCATGTATAGTTTAACAGAAACGACCAGCTTCGTTTATCAAACAATACTGCACAAGGACATTGCAATAACAAGTAACAAAACCGAATTTCTTTTTTATAATAGAATATAGGGTGTTTCATATAAAATAATATATAAAGGCATAGATTGGAACTGAGCAAAATCATTAGCCAGGTGCAGAGTTACACTGCAAATAAAAGTTCAGTTTTCCCTTGATGCATATATAATTGCAATAGTGTTTTGAACATATTAAAAGTACTCCAATTAAAAATTCTGACATAGCGACTTGGAGAAACAAAAAACAAAGATTAATGACACTAAGGAGAATCTTTGTCTTTCTTTCTTTCTTTTAAAGAATTAGTTTTCTCAGAAAATTCTCTAAAGTTCCTTTTTCCTAGGAAAAGTTTTCTTTTAAAGAAAAAAAAAATGAGAGGGGAAAAAGAAACTTTTACCTGAAGGCTGGGATTTAACATGCAATAATAATATTTCACAACACACAAGTTCTTTTCAAGATGTTCAATACAAATTACAAGCATCTGAACCATTGCCACAATATTGAAAACCTCTTAAAGTTTAGCACACATCGTTTCAACGCATCAATATCATAATACTCAGCAAAACTACTAAATCATTATTTCATTTACCATCAATTCAAGCAAGAGAATTTTGAAAAGCATAAGAATAACAATATACAACTTTAACATGGAAAGATTAAATATATCACCTGTTGGATATCAGCTGCGAAGAGAGTAGGGGAACTTTCATAAGCTCCCTCCTTCATTCTTGAGTGAATCTGACTTAAGTCGATAAATCCATCAACCTTGGTTCCTTTGAATTCTTCAAAGAGAAGCTTACATAGTGAGGTGAACTTTTCTGAAGTTATAATATTGAAGAAAGCACGCTGACACTTATCAGTGACAATATGATGACTTGATTCATTTCGAGGTTCATTAGAGATTACGTCTGCATGACCTTTAGCTGAATACTGAGTTCCATTTGGAATCCCTGTTTGTGAAGATTTATGCCCATTTCTATCATGAGTTTCAGACCCCTGCAGAATAAACAAATGGAACGGAAAATGAAAAGGTGAGTGTACAGAAATGACTAGACAACCACTACCACGAGAACACGTGCAATATTAAAGACAGCACAGACCTTAACTTTCATTGTATAATTGGTTTCCGGAGGAAATACAAGTGCTTCACGTATACAACTCTGTATACCACCCTCGTCATCACTTAAAGACTGATACAAGTGCTCCAACACAACACTTCTACAGTGCCTCTGCAAACAATCACACGAACAATCAAAAAGTGTGACAATGGGTTCAAAAAGAAGGAAGAAAGGTTCTACAGTTACGTTCCACAGTTTCCTCAACTATAAGCTTTAGACAATTAAAGGAATATTACAAGTTTCCTCAATTGTCTAAAGCTTATTTCTTCTCAGTCATGCCTTCTCTCTAACAAGTGTAATTCACAAGCCAGGTTTTTCACCTGATTTAAGGTAGAATAGCATATTTAAGCAGCAACTTCAAATCATAAAAACTCCACTTATATCCTTGAACAAACACACAAAATACTTTAAGTTTGCATTCACACCAACACACATTCAGGGAAATGTACCTGGTCTGCTAATCGACTGTTGGGCTCCACAGAAGCTCTTCTATCCTCCAAACCTTTGCTTTCTGAACTTGACCTTGCACACTTCCGCCTCTTATATGTCTGCAAACCCTCACTTGCACCTGAGCTCCTATCACCAAACTCATGCTCGACTCTGACTACAAACCCATTATTCACCTCGCTTCTTTTCAGCCCTTCTGTACCATCACCGTTGCTTGTTCCCTCTTCAGCAGCCATCTTCAAAGATCAAAAAATAAATTTACAAGCTTTACACTACTAAATTAGGGTTTCACTGTCGGCATCAACATTTAGAGATACAAATTTTACAAAACTGTTAGATACAGACTAAGACATTAAAACAAAATCCTAATATAAGATACTGAAGTTACAACCCCTTACTTGTTTGCTAGATAAGCACAGATAAATTAGGGTTTCATTATTACACCACATTCAAATGTTCAAAATTCAACGAAATTATCACATACCCACTCCACAATATAACTAGGTTAACAAATAATACCAACAATTGATCCCATCAAGCTGTCAAAAGAGCAAAACACTGGGTAATTCCTGAGAGAACATGGCAACATTGAATGAAAAAACAAATCTTGGACTCAACACTTTCTGTTGTTTTAAATTTCTAGGGAACGAGAAAATTAAAAAAAAAAATTAAAAAAGTCAAGTAAACTAAGCCTTAATACTTGAACCAACTTCTATTGAGTGCAAATTCCTTTCTACATGGTAAAAAACAGAAAATTCAAGATCCAAATTATTTTCTTTTCGTGTATACTTCCATCACATTTTACAAAGCAAACAAGCAGAACATAAAGAAGAAACTTAATAGAGAACTAAAGAAGAAAAGAAGAGAGAAAGTTTACCTGTGCGTAGATTAATCTGAGCCCTAAAAATCTGAAAGAAGAGGTTTCGTTTTTTCCTTTATTTGTAAGAAGTCTTTGGCTCTTCGAGCGTTCTTATCTTAGCATTTTAAATTTGAAATACTGTGTCTCTTACCATTCTCTTTTTCTTATTTCTAATTTCGTTTAATTTCAATAACAGTCAATTTTATTTTATTTTTTATTTTTTTTATTTTTTTTTTGAAAGAATTAACCGTCAACCTTTGATTAAATGTTAAATTTAAATTTCTTTAAAAAAATGTTAAATTTAATTTAAATCCTCTGTTTTTTTTTTATTCAATAAATTATGTATAAAAAAAAACTAAAATATAGTAATAAAAGTTTTAAATATGTATTTAAAAATTATATTATATCATAAACAATAAATTAAAAACAAAAACAAAAATTATTTTAAAATATAAAATCTTTGCAAACATATATCAATATTCAATCTTGGAAAATCATATATCTTCTCGGTATTTTAATTCAACTTTTTTTTTTTTATATAATTTTGAAGATTTTCTTTTTTTATTCGTAATATATTTTTATAATTTTTAATATATATTAGTATACTTTCACTATTTTTATTTTTATTTTTTTTAGTTATATAAATAATCATATTTTACTTTTTATAATTTAGAGCCAGTTTGGTAACTTAGCTTTACTGAAGGAATAATTAGTTGTGAAGTTAATCGGCAGATATTTGGTTAATTATATTTTTAAAGCTATTATATAGCTCAGAAGCAATATACATATGTTTGATAATTTTATTACAAAAGTGCTGAAATTAGTTACAATGACTAAATTATACATGAGTTTAAGACTCTATTTCATTTTTTTCATTAATTATATATATTAAATCAATATTTAAATAGAATATTTAAATTATAAAAAAAATCCATAAGAACAATAAAAATATTTTTTAAAGATTTTATAAACCAAATCAATATTTAAATAAAATATTTAATTTTGAGATAAAATAAGGTATATAAATGATTTTAACTTTATTTTATAAAAATAATAATGATATTTTAAAGAGTAATGTTAGACATCTTATCTATAATCCCATCTTTTTCATCCCAACATATGTGGTAACTGATGTGTTACTTGGTAAATGGATATATGGGTAAGTGAAATAAATTACAATTAATGTGTATCCACTCATAAAATGACACATTGGCTGCCACATGTGTTGGGATGGAAAATATGAGATTATAGGTGAGGGACAAGAATCCTCTCCTCACCTCATCCCACCTCACCTCATTCTTATCTCACTTAATCTTATGACCATATGCATTGCAATGAATGAATGGCTAAGATGTGATTGACATTTTATTAACAACCAATCACATGCTTTAAAAAGGTGAGGAAAATGTGAGGTGAAGAGAGGATCCTTGTCCATAGGTAGGATGTCTAGCATTACTCTATTTTAACATATTCATTAAATGTTAAAATAGATTATTCCATAAACACTTTTAAAAAATAACCCCTCACTTGCTTCTCAAAATTATTGTCAGATTATTAATTAATCACTTTTTGAAGTGTTATCAAACATCATTTTATGTCAAAATTATAAAATAATTTGATTTTAACTTTTCAAAAGCAATATCAAACTGGCTCTAATTATAGTCTAACTTGGCTTGCTATTAAAAAGCGTTTTTATTTTTTATTTTTTATTTATTTTTATTTTGACAAAGAGCGCGCTTTTAGTCTAATAATATTATGTTCGAGTTGCCACCAAATTTCATTAAATTTAATTGAAACTAACTAATCACAGTCGAATGTGACTTTGATAAAAGTGTATTTAGTCTAGAGATGCACATTTTCCCTTGGATCCCTAAATCCCCACGTCCCTATCCCTATTTGGAGATTTTTTTTTTTTTTTTTTTTTTTGGGGGGGGGGGGGGGGTTGTGGCGATCAGTGGATGAGGATGATTTTCATCCCCGAATTGAAAATGAAGATGGGGATGGGGATGGGGGGCCTCCCCCCATCCCCATTTCCCTCAAACATATATAAATATAATTATAATATATATTTTTTAATTTTTTAATTTTTTTTATTATTTGAAAACCCTAACTATATATACTCATTTACTCTTTTTAAAGACAAAACTTAAAACCTAAATCTAAAACCTCCTCTCAAGACTTGTAATGGAATGTTTGTTTTTTTAGTTTAATTTGTAATTTTTAGTCAAATTAGGAAATGAGGAAATGGAGGAACGGGGAAAATGGGGAACTGGGGTTGGGGATGGATATACCTTCCCTCAAAATTCCCTATCCCAATTTTTCCTATATCCATCCTCATTCCCTAATTGTGCATCTCTAATAATATATTATTCAAGTTGCCGCCAAATTTCATTAAATTTAACTAAAATTAACTAATTACCGTCCAATGTGGCTTGCTGATAAAAGCGCGCATTAATCCTAACAAGATTTTGTTCAAGTTGCTACCACATTTTGTTAAATTTAACTAAAATCAACTAATCATCGTTCAATTTGGCTTGCCAGTAAAAGCCTATGTTTAGCCTAAAAATTATATTATATTTAAACAAAAAAAAAATAATTAAAAGAATTAATCGTGAACTTCTTTTTTTTTTTTTTTTTTTTTTTTTTTTTTTTAAGAATTATTGTGTGTGTTTGGTTTAGCTTTTATAGGGGCTAAAAGCGTTTTTTTAATGTTAGAGGGTTTTTTTTTTTTTTTTTTCTTTGGTTGTTTGACAAAATTGAAGAAGTGTTTTTTTAATATTAAAAAAGCTATTGGGAGAAGCCCAAGAAGCTCTTTTTGAGCTTCTTTTTTTGTTTAAATAGGTGAATAGTCTCAACTATTCTCTATGAACTTTAGATATTTCATCATATACCTTTATATTACAAATATTTTGTTAGTGTCTATTTTTGTAATTTTAAACAACAAAAGCTCTTTTAGAGATATTTAATGGTTTAGTTGAGATATCCATGACTCATCTTTTAGAGATATCCACTCTCACATTCAATGGTTTAAATGTTTTTCAAAACTGACATTTGTATAGTCTTGTAACCATAACGTTTTATAAAAATATTTAAATTGAGTTTTGAAAATTTCTTAATAAACTAAACACTCACATCTTTCCAATGGTATATTATTTATAATTTTTTTGACCATTTGGATTGGTTTTGAAGTCTCCAAAGAGACCACTAAAATAAGAGAACTTTGTTGTTTTCCAAATATGATCATTGGTCACTCAAATGACCATAACTCTTTCTATAGACATTCAAATCTTTTTTTTGGAAGAAGGAGTAGAAAGTAGATATCCATATCTTTCCAACGGTATATTATATGATAGGTTTCGATGTCGTTTAGTCATGTTTTGGGTCACTCGAAAATCGGGTTGTTGCGTTATGGCACTTTTTGCAACCCAAGTCTCGTTGAGCTGGACCTTTTTTGGCAAACTAAGGTGTGCGAAAATTGATTAGTGATTTTCGCGGCCCAAGTCTGGTTGAGTTGGACCGCGAAAAAGTGCTTTTTTTTTATGCCCTAGCCTATTTAAACATCTTTTTCCTCTCTTCTTCATCAAGCTCTCCACTAAAATACATACTTACGAGAGAGAGAACATTAGGTTTTAGATAGAGAAGTCTTCAAGCTTTCTTCATCAACTCTCTAACCCTCTCCCATGTGCATTTAAAGCTCATATCATTCATGGATGTTCATTGATCATCTCCATTGTTAGATAAGAACAAACATCCCCATTTAAGCTATAACAATGGAAATGATTTTTGTCCCCATCTCTCCTCATTCCCCATCTGAAGATGATTTTTTTTCTCCAAATGGGGATATTGACGTGGGGATTTGGTTATTCAGTTAAAAATGCCTATCTTTATTATCAATTAATGAAATATATGTGGCAAACAGTAACATAAAACATTAAAAAATTACTTCAAAAACAATTTTCTTCCAAAATGAAACAAATATTCAAAAGTGACGAGAACTGAATTAAGCCATCTACGGTAGTCCGAGAATAAACAATAGGTTTTTGCTCATATATATATATATATATATATATATATATATATATATATATATAGTTCTTTTCTCCTCAATGTGACCTGATATATATTTGTCAATTTCCTAAATGTTAGCCATTAGTTTCAACTACTTTTCATAAGTTAAAATAGTGGAAATGGTGAGAAATGTCACATTTTTAAGTTGGTGTTGTAAGAAAGTCACCACTTTAATAACTTAAGTTTAAAAGGCACATATTATGGTGAACGGACAAAAATGCCCTTACTTTACACATTCTCTTACTTTGAAATTTTCTAAGACTTTATTTTTTTCATCTTCTTCATAGAGGTCTGTTTAACAGACCCCCAATGGAAGTTGAACATCAAAACAAACCTCCATTAGTTTAGTGGCGCTACGCAGACGCATTCAGGGGTCAAGCTCGAACACTTCATTAAAAGGCTCGAACTGTGTATTAAACCGATTAACCTATGAATTTTCCTTGAAAAGGCTCGGGTAACATTCTAAAAGGCTCGTGGGCAGTTCAAAAAGGCTCGAAATAAAGGTTTAAAAAAGCACGATTACAGTATAAAAATGCACGATTACTGTACAAAAAGGCTCGATTACAGTACAAAAAGGCTTGATTCATAAAGGTTCAAAAATGCACGATTGCAGTACAAAAAGGCACGATTATTGTACAAAAAGGTTCGATTTATGTACAAAAAGGCTCGATTCATAAATGTTCAAAAATGCACGATTGCAGTACAAAAAGACACGATTCATGTACAAAAAGGCTCGATTCATAAAGGTTCAAAAAAGCACGATTGTAGTACAAAAATGCACCATTCATGTACAAAAAGGCTCGATTCATAAAGGTTCAAAAATGCACGATTACAGTACAAAAATGCACGATTTATGTACAAAAAGGCTCGATTCATGTACAAAAATGCTCGATTCATAAAGGTTCAAAAAGGCACGATTGCAGTACAAAAAGGCACGATTACTGTACAAAAAGACTCGATTCATGTACAAAAAGGCTCGATTCATAAATGTTCAAAAAGACACGATTGCAATACAAAAAGGCACGATTACTGTACAAAAAGGCTCGATTCATGTACAAAAAGGCTCGATTCATAAAGGTTCAAAAAGGCACGATTACAGTACAAAAAGGCTCGATTCATGTACAAAAAGGCACGATAAATGTTCAAAAAGGCTCGGATAACTATTTAAAAGGCTCGAAAATGCACGAAAATGTTCAAAAAGGTTTTCTCTCAACGTTTGAAAAAGACACAAAGTGACAAAAAATGGTATCTTTGTCTGATCACCTAAATAGGTGCCTTTTAAACTTAAATTAGTAATGTGGTGTCTATCTTACAAAAAGCGCCCCAAATAGTGACAAAAATTTTTTGAACCCTAAGTTAATATTCATTTATACTTAATAAACGGCTCACATACAATGCATTGATATAAAAACATTTATGCGCACTAATAGGAAAACCACGTTATATATATATATATATATATATATATATATATATATATATATATATACAGTGGTTCTCTCATAAGAGATCCCTTATTTTAATTTCGGTAAGGACCACCATGAAATCATATCGATTTGAATGAATTTTAATCTGAATTTTAATCTGAATTTTTTTGTAGATGATAAGTAAATTGAAATCTACTTATGAATAAAATTTGAGAATTTTTCAAGCACGAAAACTATTTTTCTTGAATTTCCTATATTTCGCCTATTTTTCTAATGCCTTCATATTTAAAAAAATCGGTAAAAATGGTTTAAGTACTTGAAAAAATTTGAAATTTTATTCATAGGTAGATTTCAACGAACTTATCATCCACAAAAAAATTCAAATTAAAATTCATTTAAATCGATATGATTTCATGGTGGTCCTTACCGAAATTAAAATAAGGGATCCCTTATGAGAGAACCACTGTATAAATATATATATATTATGTATTAAATACATAAATTTGAGGTTTTTTTTTAAGAAGAGGGATAATTCGAACCTATAACCTTATCTCGTAAAAGTAAAAAGTAAGTAAATATTCTAATGAACATCTTACATATATATTTTTTACCTTATGATCTTTTTGGATTATAAATCAATGTCCCTATTAGATAAAATATTCACATATACTAGTCGTCTAGTTTATATATAATTCAAAAAATTTAAGGTTTTTTTTTTATCTATTTTTTTAAGTATTACATTATAAATTTAAAATTTTTTGGGAGAAGGAAGACTCAAACCCACAATCTCATAGTGCAGGTGTGAAGGGTTTACCGATGACTAACCTCATTGGTCCAATAATTTTAAGTATTAAAAAAAATATTTAACCTAATGATATAAATTCGGTTTGGTTTTTAGCAAAATCGTCCTGAATCGCATAAATAATAAATTCAATTTTGATTTCTTAATTGGATAGACTTGTTTTAAATGGGTGACCCGAACACGTATTTTTTTAGGTTCGGTTAGTTCGGTTTATCAAATAGTATAAGGCTCGATTACTGTACAAAAAGGCTCGATTCATGTACAACAAGGCTCGATTCATAAAGGTTCAAAAAAGCACGATTGCAGTACAAAAAAGCACGATTGCAGTACAAAAAGACACGATTCATGTACAAAAAGGCTCGATAAATGTTCAAAAAGGCTCGGATAACTGTTTAAAAGGCTCGAAAATGCACGAAAATGTTCAAAAAGGTTTTCTCTCAACGTTTGAAAAAGACACAAAGTGACAAAAAAGGGTATCTTTGTCTGATCACCTAAATAGGTGTTTTTTAAACTTAAATTAGTAATGTGGTGTCTGTCTTACAAAAAGCGCCCCAAATAGTGACAAAAAATTTTTAAACCCTAAGTTAATATTCATTTATACTTAATAAACGGCTCACATAAAATGCATTGATATAAAAACATTTATGCGCACTAATAGGAAAACCACGTTATATAAATATATATATATATATATATATATATATTATGTATTAAATACATAAATTCGAGGTTTTTTTTTTTAAGAAGAGGGATAATTCGAACCTATAACCTTATCTCGTAAAAGTAAAAAGTAAGTAAATATTCTAATGAACATCTTACATATATATTTTTTACCTTATGATCTTTTTGGATTATAAATCAATGTCCCTATTAGATAAAATATTCACATATACTAGTCGTCTAGTTTATATATAATTCAAAAAATTTAAGGTTTTTTTTTTATCTATTTTTTTAAGTATTACATTATAAATTTAAAATTTTTTGGGAGAAGGAAGACTCAAACCCACAATCTCATGGTGCAGGCGTGAAGGGTTTACCGATGACTAACCTCATCTGGTCCAATAATTTTAAGTATTAAAAAAATATTTAACCTAATGATATAAATTCGGTTTGGTTCCTGAATCGCATAAATAATAAATTCGATTTTTGATTTCTTAATTGGATAGACTTGTTTTAAATGGGTGATCCGAACGGCCGAACACGTATTTTTTTAGGTTCGGACCGTTCGGTTAGTTCGGTTTATCAAATAGTATACCTTGCCCACCCTAGAAGGGAGAACCAACACTTTACTCAATTATTTCAACAACAAAAAAAATTCACTTTTGTCAATTTAAGTGAACTACAATCTTTCTCAACTGTATCATTCACTGATTGTTGTCTGGTTGCAAAAACAGAAGAATCAAGAATGCGAGGACACCGGTGCATCTCGAGTCGGCAGCCGGACAATTCGGAATCGGAGACTGAAGACGAAGAATCAGAAACGATGCGTTGCATATCTTGCAAGGCGGAGTACGGGACACGTGAGGCGGGCACGTGCAAGGAGTGCTACGAGGAGGCCAGCGAGACGGAGGAGGAGCTCAAGCAAGAGATCGAAGATCTCAAAGCCAAAGTCGCCTTTTTAAGGTTCTGGTCTCCGCTTGATAGCATCACTAGGTCCCACGGCGGCCCTTGTTATACCGACGTCGTTTTAGTCGCATCATCCCACGACGGTACGGCTGGGCCTCCCGTCCCCGTCCCTGCTCATAAGGCCGTTTTGGTCAGTAACACCACTTGGTTCACAAGTTTTTATTCATTTAGTTATTATTGAATTGCAACTTTTTTTTATTTATTTTTTTATTTTTTTTATAATATGCACTTCCAAGTAATTTAAATGTGAATTAGACAGCATATATTTATACATTTCTGATTACAAGGCACAATCACATTTCTGTGATTCTCTTTTGTCTTTCTGTTTGTGGTCAATGAGGATGCTAGCCAGAGTAAACATGATTCTGTTTAGGGTGGATCTAATGATACCCATAAAATGTCTTGCAACACCCGATTTCTCAAGAAACCCATGATAAAAATTCAAAACTCAAAATCTCTCATTTCACTTATTGAATCTCAATCTCTGAAAGCATTTCTGTCCACTTCTCTATTTGCTAGTATTTTCCACTGAGAATTTTCTTACCAGTTTCTTTAAGATTCACACCAATTCTAATTCTAATTACTGGTCGCCATCATCAGACAACTTAAGGCCAGAACAAATCTTTTCGATTGTTCAAGATCCATTGAAAATGTGAAATACACCACCAATTACTTAACAGTTGTAAAGTAAAAAAAACAAAACAAAATCCTTTGAGATTTTTAACCATGAAGATCCATATTTACCTATTTTGGCATAATATGCCTTCCTCATATTGGATTTGAACATTTTCTGCACTTTCATTATTCTAGTGATAATGTTGCCGTCTTTGAATGTATTTGAATACCATTTGTACATTTGGGAAAAATGGAAGTGATGAGTATTGACTGATTGATGTTTCCAAATGCTGCTCATGAAGAAGAAGATGTTTATGATTTGTTTTTTTTTTTAAAGGACATGGATTTATGTTATTTGGATATAAAAGTAATTTTAATAAAATCTTTTAAAGAAAAAATGGGTGTGGCAAGACATTTTTTGGGTGGCAATAGAGCCACCCTTCTGTTTAATATATATATATATATATATACAATTTTTCTCTCCTCATGACGAATTGATTTTATTTATATCAGTTCCACAACTATCAACCATTAGATTCACATACTTCAGCTTAGTCTCATCCTAATCTTAAAGGTTCAGTTCGGTCTTGAGGAAAGAAAAACTGTATATATATATATATATATATATAATTTATTATCTATGTTTATGAACATTTACTTATACCTTTATATGTATGTATAAAAGCTATATTATTCATAAGTTATTACATTTACATGGTTGAAGCCTCCAAATCTAAATTTAATTATGAGCTTAGTCTTTTTATTTAGATATTAGATAGATGGTGTTGGCTGTTTGGGCTTATACGAGATGATGGACATTATTTACACTTATTTTGGGTTGGTGGGAATCCAACTAGGGACCAAGAGTCATTTTAAGTGCCTTGCAAGATCAAAGTTTGAAATAAGAAGGAAAATCTCAGGAAAAAGGAGATGAAGTGAAAATAAAGAGGGAAGTAAGGGGGTGAAGGAAGAGAGAGTGAAAATTTGAGGATTTTCATCTTTTGAGGTAGGTGTTTATGCCTCTGTTTGATTTTGTTTTTAATATATATATATAGATGCACACACACTCATGGATTTTGGGTTCCATATTGCTATATTGGATAGAAGCTTGATTTGAGAAACTAATTGATGTTATGGCATTATGCACATGGCTGTCTAAGAATTTATTTATTCGTCTCATGACTATACATTGTATAAGTTAAATGTCAGGAAGTGGATTTGGAAAGCTTGTTAGGCACTGTCAGCATTACAAATGGAAGCAAAGATTGCAACCCTATTGATAATAGCAGTAAATTTTCATCTCTGTTTTCTCTTCTGAAGGAAAATGTGTGAATTCAAGTGACAAAACAATTATTGGTCGGTAGTAAGCCAGCAAAGAAGTTAAAAATCTTTGCCATACCGACATGAAAACAAGAAGCAAAAATTGTTACCAAAAACGACTAGGATAAAAGATGTCTGAGATCACTAAGGGGGATGAGGGAAAGAAGAAACAGTTAATCCTGATGTAAAGCATCCTCAAGTTAAAGTTTTAGTTCCAGTTCCAATCCTACTAATTTTTTAATAGAAGCAGTAGCATCCTGAGGGGTTTTGCACTTCTTCTGTAACTCCTCAAATCTGTGAACATCAAAATTTCTCTTCAGGAACAATTTCCTCTGCCTGGACTCCTGGAGAGAAAAAGCATCTTCATCAGGTCTTGGTAAGTGGGAGTGTGGGACCTTTTGAAGTGAACAGGACGAGTAGTAGCCAATGATTAGGCTACAGTTGTTGTGGATAAAAATGCAATAAGTTCCATTACATCCCATGAGAATTCCTCAAATGTTAACCAGAAGAAAAGCCCGACGTGGAAAATGGACAAACCCTGCCCACACCAGAGGATGCGTCAAACCTGCTTATAAGAATTCCTTCCTTCTTCTCCTGCGTAATCTTTAGTTCTTCCCTGATGGGGTCATCTTCAGAAGTTAGAGCAATGGGTGCGGTTTTAACCAGATCCACCACCTGAACTATAACAAAGGTTTTAGATGGTTTATTTCACATACTATGTGCCCGATATCCATTCTCGTGTTTATGCTAGAGTTCAGTTAGAAGGTTAGGATGTGTGGGTGACTGGATGATAAATTTGTTTGATTTCATTTGACAGACCTGAACATGTTTAAATAAACTGTACAATTTGGTAGATCTTTTTGGCAATATGATCTTTGTTTTGCATTCTAGAATCATTAAGCTTTCATCTCCAACTGATTTTACCTTTATGCGCTTTATATATGATTTTGAGTTATTTTTCAAAGTTGTCAACAAGCTGCTGGAAAATCTCCTTTCACAATGATAGGTTATATATTTCAGAAAACTGTATCAATTGACAAGTGTTTGTAAAAATGTATATTTTTAATTGCATTCTAAATTCTTCAAACTTGCATTCTTGACTTATTTCACCATACTAGAGAACTTTTAGTGAATTTTTGAAGGTGATTGAAATCTGCTAGAATCTTCTGTTCACAGTTCCGAGTCTTCTGACTATATTTTTGGGAAGATTCTATTTATGAAAGACTTTTTATCAAGCTTTCTTTTGCAAGTGGTTTAACTTGAATTTAATTTATTTACGAATTTTGGTGGTGAAATGTTGGAATGTAATTCTTCTCCTTGATGGTCTTGAGCATTTTCGAAAAAAATTGTATCAATTAGTGATTATGTTTTCAAATTACTTCTCTCTTATTTTTATTATTTTTTTAAAAAAGAAGATATTTGTACTCGTCAAGCTTTAAATTGCAACTAGTTTCACCCAGATAGGTTTTGTAATGTAAATTTGATAAATTTTTAAAGCTGTACTCAGCTGAAGCATTGAAAGTTAGGACTTGTCTCTGTGTTTGGTAGTGTCGCAAGCATTGTGATTGGCAACACCACAGGTTGTATGTCCAACAGTGTAAATCATGACCCTTATTCTTAGTGTTGTACTCATGGGACTTGTGTCTGGCAATATGATTTCATTGACTTCAAATTTAGTGGTTTTGCATATTAAATATTTGACCGTTAATACTGAATTTGCCAAACCTAATGACATTGCTATTTATTATTTTTAAGAATTTTGATTGATAAGTGATAGCAATATGGTATGAGATTTTTTGATGACATCCTAGAATTGTTTTGGTTAAACCATTATACATGTGTCTACATGACTACATGTTTGGTGCATTGCAATGTATTTTGAATGAATTATGTTACTCGTACTTTGAAGTTATAACTTTCATTTTGTTATTGTATTGTGAGGTTTGAAGTTCATATTGTGTTTGATAGCTCACCCTTTACATGTGGGCAAGGCCAAGGACATACTTATGTCTTGAAGATGCTCGATTATCATGTTTTTCTGAGGATAGATACATTTTCGTTCTTGCATCTTATGATAAGAACTTTGCGTTGACTTAAGAGCATACATAATAGATGATATACTAAGATTTCTTTTATTAAGTTTTAAGTAAATGATTTGGATTGATGCAAAAAAATATATAATATTTTTGTATGCAAATATGCTGTTTGTAAGTTTATACCATCATTCATTTCTTATAATTACTTTGTTCATTTTTATATTTGATCAGGTGAGCCGTTCCCCAGTGTTCAAAGCAATGCTAGAGAATGAGATGGAAGAAAGCCGGAGTGGCACTGTAAAGATAAGTGACGTATCATATGAAGCCCTCCGTGCATTTGTCAACTATTTATACACTGCTGAAGCATGCCTTGACGAGCAAATGGCCTGTGACCTGTTGGAATTGGCTGAAAAATACCAGGTGAAGCATCTAAAAGCATACTGTGAGAAGTTCTTGGTATCCAAATTGAACTGGGACAACTCAGTCATAAGCTATGCATTTGCACACCAGCATAATGCAAAGCTTTTGCTAGATACAGCTTTGTCATTGATAACGGACAACATGGACAAGCTTACGAAACGGGAAGAGTACATGGAGCTCGTGGAAAAAGACCCTCGGCTTGTAGTAGAAATCTATGAAGCGTACCTCTCCAAACAGGTCAATACTGCCGCCCATAAAGATTCTTCTATTAAGCAAAAGTCATCATAAATTTTCTTTTTGTGCTGATCTGAAGCAAGGTTTATATTTTTCAGATGAAAATATATCAGTAATTAAATCAGTTTTAATACAAATTAAGTTGGATATACCAAAGAAAGACAATACTTTAAGAACAAAAAAAGATTACATTTTATCTCATCTGGTTGGCAGCTATTGGGAGCAAAATTTCATGTTGTGATATTTGATGATGTTTTTAAAATATTGTGAAGTCTTCAAAGTATGAGAAGTACAGAACTATATATGTAAATGTTTATTATGTATAATTCAATTTTCAGGGTTGAGCCACTGAAATCAGAAGAATAATATGAGTTGCTGACGAACTCAGCTTTTAGTGATCGATCGTCGCTGTTTTAGTAATTGCTAAAAATGTACAAGTGAATCAATGTTTAAGAATACTCGTGCGAAGGTTCCAAACAGACCTCCGCATTTGACAGACAAGACAAGTCCTTCCATGCATATTTTATAAATGAATGTGCATCCCCGGTTCAAATCATGCCACATGTCAACAAGTGGGATGATTTGAACGGGGTATGCACCTTCGACAACAGCCAAGTTGTTTTTGAAAACATTTTAATTATGAGCATAACAAAAAAAACTTGTTTTATATATAAATATTTTTTCTCAATAACTGTTAAATTGTCACATTATTGATTTCAAAAAGTAAAATTGCAAAAACAAAGCAAAGATGAGAGGCAAAAAATATAATCATGATTATAGATTAACAAGTTTGATATAACAAATTTAATTTTGGGTTTTTATTTTATACATTTGTCGATTAGATTTTTGGTATAGAAATATTAGATTAAAGAAAATCAAGAGAATAATAGACTTTTAATAGAAGATAATAAAAGCAAGAGAATAGTAGACTTTTACAGAGATACGAATTAGTAGAAGAGAAACATACTAATAAGGGAAATTATTAAAAGCATCCCTGTAGTTTGGAGTATTCTCCAATATGCATCCTTCAGTTTCATTTTGACCAAAATTCCCCCCGTGGTTTCAATAAATCTCCAAAAAAAAAACCCAGCCGGGCCGTTATATTTGAATCCGTTAGTAAACTGTTAAATTCTTTTTTTTAAAAAAAATAGAAGAATAAATACGCAAATTACTAAAAAAAAATTAATTAAAAGTTATTTAACAAAATATTAAAATTAAAATAATAATAAAATAATTAAAACATTAGAATAGTGGAACTATACAGAGATTAGTCTAAACATTAATTTGTAGGATATGATTTCCTTTCTCCATACAGAGGTTAGTTCAATAAGAAAAACAACAATTACTGTATCTTTATTAATTTACTTTTTTTGAGAACCTAAAAATCATTTTCACGGGTTCATTGTTAATCATAATGCAGAACTCAAAACCATAAAAAATATTTTAATATTGTGTCATGTGATATACATCTCTCATATGTGGATGTATACGTCAGGCACATTTAAACATTTTTCCATAACAATAGCCACCATAAGACCTCTCACATTATCAAATGAAGTTATAGTGTTTAAATGTTTTACATTCGAGTCATTTAAGCGAGTTTAAACCGGAGTGTCAAGCTAAGTTATCACCTTTAACTGGTAATTAGTTAATTACAATCCAAACCGGAAGCTTTTCATTTTTTATGGTGCAAAATTCTAATGAACTAAGATAAAAACTGAGACTCCAACCCAGACGACGCCCTCTTGTTAACGATTTCTAAAACACAAGAGATGAGGGATCTGATAAAGAAATCTTAGTTTAAATCAAAGGGTTTGAATTTGATTGAAGGATCATTTGAATATATTCAGATACAATATCCCATTCATTTGAATATAAACATTTGAAAGGAGATTTCTCAATCTAATTAGTACACTTTCAGAATAAAGAAAAGTTTTGTATATAATTTTTTGTTTACTCTATTCTACAAACATGAAATAGTGACTTGTGAGCTTTGGATTACCTCTTTTGTGTGCTATTCCATTGTTAATGGTACAATTTTCTGCAGGCTCCTTTCCAAAGAGATGGTAGAAAGAGTTTCTCAATTCGCGTCTGATCAAGAATGCATGATTCACATACGTTTCTCACAGATCAAAATTTTCCAGCTTGCTTGGGGACCTTCACCTGTATCATGTATAGCATGCACCCAGCCCATAGCACTTGCTATTTCTTGAAGCTCAGACATAACAGATACTGAGTCTCTTATATAGACATGCCCATCTGGTCTTAGCATTCGATCCATTTCAAGCATGATACTTGAAATATTACATCTGTGCAAGCGACGAAAAAAATTGTATAAAAGTATATTCCCACAACTAGTGCAGTCAAGTAGATAATAAGAATATCAAGAGAGATCATATATAACTGTACCTCTTTTGCTCAATAGAAAAGAGACCTGCTGCATGCAGTAGATCATATGTTCTAGGATAGGTATCAAATGGTTCACACCTGGAGAAAAGGAAAGAAATTTCAGAAAGTATTGATATAGCTAATGATATGAGTAACAAAATAGATGAAATTAGACAACAAAGAAACATTATACTATCTGTATTTTATGGGAATATATTTCTCGTCCGGTCAACTTCGATTGCTATCTTTTTCTTGGTCTTTATTTATTTTTGTTTATTTGTTTCCTTTGAGTCTTGGAATTAAGGGGACAGACTTGTTGCTCAATTACAAAATAAAGCACAAGCACTGCATTAGGAGGTTAGCTATTGTAAAACCATGCTGATTTTATTGACTTGGAGGAATCCTAGATAAATGATTTGAAGTAAAGATAGGAGTAAAGTTTAGACAAATGATGGACCAAGCATGAAGTACAAAGCAAAATTGAAGACAGAGTGAAGAGTGTTCATCATCAGTACCAGTCATGCATGACTCCTATAAATCCACGGTCATATATAACAGGTAAGGTGTTGAAACCACTAACAGGAACAACGTTCATAACCCAGCAATCAATCTCTAGATCATGCAAAGCTGCTGCAAACCTGGCATAGAGACAAAAATAAAAAATGCCAATCAATTATAAGCTCCAACAGAGAAAGATATAAAATGCATGGCCAGAACTTAGGTACAATGCCTTCCGAACTGTTCCTTGTTGCTAAAAACATGCAATGTGGACAAAGGGCACCCGAGTATGCGTCAAAACTCCTATCCATTCCTGATAATGCTGGGTTGCCTTCGTCCACACAACATGTATCGAATCAACATAACTTCTGCACTGCACCTAAGCTCTGCCAAATAATTTCATTCTTTCTTCATTTGAAAGCATTTCAAAAATATATACTACTACATACCCTCCAAATCCAGCCCTCATGTCCATTACATTTCGTAGATTGAACCCCTTCCAACGGAAAGCACGAATATAACTGTCTATTATATCATTCCAGAATTTTGACTCTGCCCTGAATATTTCGTTTCTGGATATGTCAGCATCCATTTTGATGATCCGGAGCCTGTCTGGTGGATTATGAATGCGAGCAGGCCATGCAGTAAGATTAGCTCCATACCCATTCTCTGGCAACCGCGTGATGCATGCTCTCAGATCAACATTCCTGCAAATGATATGTTATGACATGTCTGTATAAAATATTTTAATTCAACTCTTCTTTGGATGATTAAGCCCAACAGATCTGTTAAAATTATTAAATGGATTAGCATGTCTAATAATTCCACCGGAATAAATCACCAAAAATTCTGCTAATGCTTATCATGTAAGTGTAATTGCATACATGTATAGGAACCTCAAAATTATTACACCATTTCAAGCAGAGTTTAGTCACGTTGCAACATCATCCCCGGATTTTCTTTTTCAGAATCTTCATTACTTGAATTTTGGAGTCAATATTTTTACCCTCCTTCATACATCTGATAGTTATTTGGATTTAGTTTTTTTCTCCCCTTCAACACTTTCGAACATTCAAATATATCTAATAGTTGCTACTAGATATATAAAATGGATATTAGAAGAATGGATGTATAAAATTAAAATATATTCTACTAGATATCTACAGCATCTCTCACAGGTGAGCAACCACCTTGGGCACCATGTGAAACAGTTATAGTATAAGAATAAACGAGGAGAATTATAAAAATGTTGGGTCCAGTATAGAATTCATTCTATTTCACTCATATGAACATTAATACATTATATCACTTATCACTGAAGAAGGTAAACTTGAAGGTATGAAGCAGGGCATACCAAGCATTATCTGAATTATCAATGGAATCACATAATGGAGGTTGCACTCCAGCATCACGGTTGAGATAGCAACTATTGTTCAAAGCCTTCCTCCATATAGCAATATATCCCTCCTTCTTTACAAGCTCCCAGCAAATGCGAGTAGTAAGGTCCTCCATTTCTAAGCAGAGATTAGCAAAAAAAGTTAGAATTTGAGAAATTCAAAAGCATTTCTCATCTTTAATTATACTGAGTTGCTAAATATAAAAGTAGATGATGGCGAAATTGAAAATTAACCAATTGCAACCAGCTGTATTTGGCTACCTTTCCATTGCTTTAGTTGAATTTCTTCATTTTTATATACAGGCTCTGCAACCCACAGAAAGTATCCACCAGCCCTAAGCATCCTGTTGGCCTCGAGAAGCAAAATTCCATCTTCATCACAGACCAAACAGTGAAAGAATTATCAAAATCCGAAGGGCCTTAAAATAAGTATAAATTATATCCTCAATCTATAAACATGAGATAAGGTTTGGTAGTTGAAACATCCAAATATTTAACGAAAAACATCTTGCTTTCATTCCAATAGTCATCTCCCAAACCGAAAAAAGGGCTCCTTGGTAATTGAATACAGTATCGGAAAGGAATGTACCATCACGAGTCCAATTAATTCGACATCTTGAACAATGTATGAAGTCAAAAGCCTGGCTTGGATACAACATGCGGTGTGTGGAAAATACTGCTACCATGGCTGGCACACCACGCTCTAATGCAAATTGAATTTGGTTCTCATTAACATTTTTTTGGGCTATTGAAAGAGTGGTAACGTTCCATTGCATCAAATAGGCACCAAAACTTGCTACTCCACAATCAATATCTAAGGCAACTCGAGTACGGTGGCCAAATGCAATTTCAGGAACCATCTGTGCAATCAAAGCTAAGAGACTTGAGAAACAAAATGCAGATGCAAAATATTAATATCTAGTAAGAATAGTAAGATGCGGTGAACCTGTGAAATATGATTCAAATAATTATCTGCTCCTTTTAGTAACCGTTCTTCATCTCCTGGAAAAATGTATTTATCATCCTTTAATTTTACCCAATTTTGTTGAACCAGACTTGTGTGGGGCACATTACTTGACCACACCTGTTATAATTACATGTCATGATCAGCATAAAAACCCTTTTCCATCTAAAATCAAACCAAAACAATCATGATAAGGAATTCAATTGCTAGTATCTGTAATTAAGCAAAAATACTTGCAGCCCATATCTTTGTAGGAACATATATATAAAATCAAAGAAAAACAAGGAATAAACATTACCTGGTCTCGGCTATTTGGCCATAGAACCGGAATCTTGTAGCCTTTGGGATTTGGCACAAGACAATCCAAGCCCTTGACAGGACAATGTCGTTCACTTGAACTCAGATTCCGTGTTAATGTCCCCTCCTCATTGTCGAAACACGGTATATAATCTGTTAGTCTCTCTTCACAGACCCTGTATTTTCCAATAACAGAACCACTCTTTTTCTCATTTTCACTCAATTGATCATTTTCTTCATTCACATTTTGTAATTCCTCAACTGAATCCGTCTGCAAGTGAAACTCTCCAACTTCAAAGTCACACGACATGGCCCCGGTTTCATCAATTATTCCTGTTTTTACGAAGTTCGGTAACGGCGGAGGTGGAGGCGGAGAAGACGGCTGAGTTCGTGGTGGTGGTGAAAGTTGGAGAGGGAGTGAAAGCGTAACAGTTGAGGTTGAGGAGTAGAGGTGGTGGGTGAGGAATAGGAGAGAGATGGAGAGGAGAGCTAAAGCGGTGAATTTGATGAAGTTCGGCGTGGTGAGAATATCTGTGGTGGCGGTGGTTTTCATGGTTGATTGTGGAGAAAAATCAAAACTCAGTGACTGTTTTGGATTTGAGCAGAGGAGGAGCGTGGGCGCTACGGATTAGAGGGAATTTAGGGAACGTGACAGTTGAGCTTTCTACTTAAAAACAATCACGTGCGTTTCGTTGCTTATATAGTTATATATTATAGGGTAAATAACCCCGACTTTTGATTAAATGCTAAATAAAACCTTCTAGTTTGAATAATTAGTAAAAAATCCCTACTATCGGTTAACCATTAGTTGACTTTATATATATATATATAGAGTGAGAGAGAGTTTTTCTATTGTCAGTTCTTCCTGATATAAAATATATCAGGACGAAGAATATAGATCATTAGATTTATATACTTTGACTCAAAGTGTATGCACCTGTCAAAACTTCTCCATAATCTATGGTCTACAGTCTTCGTCCTGATATATTTTATATCAGGACAAACTGACAGTAGAAAGATTGTATATATATATATATATATATAGTAATTTTCCAATGAGGACTTTTACAATGCACACTTTAAGCACCTTTTGATGAAATTGCATGTAATCAAATATTTTTAGATGAGATTTTTTGAATGCATCATAAGAAAATTAAAATACACATTTGGTAAAAATTTGGAAATTTTTTGGATTTGAAAACTATTTTTTCTTATATTTCCCTATTTTTAAATGTTTTATCTTCAAAAAAATTGGAAAAAATTAGTTCTTGCACCCGAATTTTTTTTAAAAATTTTTTTAAATTTTTTTTCTATAAATGTATTTCAATGTTTTAACTTTTAACCATTCATACAAAAAATCAAATTAAGATTCAATATATTCCATACCATTTCATTAAAAGGTGTTTAAAGTGTGCATTATAAAAGTCTTCATTGAAAAATTACTGTATGTATATATATATATATATATATATATACGGTCTCATTCATATTAGTACGCACTGATGTCATTACATCAGTACCAATGCATGTGGATCATTGATTATGAAGAAGCTTTGACAAATATATACATTTTGAGTCAAAATATGTAAATCTAATGGTCTACATCTAACTCACTGATGAAGTTATATCAATGTGCACTGACTTGAACATTTATATATATATATGTAGAATAGTTCTCCTATCGGGTCGTCCTGAAATTATAATTTCAGGACGACCAACCACAGCCACATATTACAATTTAAATCATATATTATAAACATAATTAAATATATATATATATATATATATATATATATATACTAATAATAATAAAATCAATTTCATATAAAAATAATTTTTTATATTTTAAAATAAATTATTTGTTTAAATTTTTAATGATTTTATTGCTTTGTTATAATATATTTTTATATATTTAATTTTCATTAAAATAATTTTGTTTATTTTTAATTTTCTAACATATTTTTAGTATTTTTTTTTTCATTATTTTTTTAGTTCAGTTATTAAAAAAACCACTTAAATAATTATATTTCATTATATTTAATTAAAGTCAACTAACTGTCAACTAATGGTAAAGGGTTTTTTTACTGATTGTTCAAATTAGAGGATTTGATTTGACATTAGATCAAACATCAGGGGGTTATTTACAATTCTCCCCATATTATATGATATCTCTATAAAATTATTAACAGTAATGCTACACATCCCATCTAATATCCCACTTTTTTCATCCCACTACATGTGGTATGTGAGGTGTCAAATTGTGAGTGGATACATGGGGTGGGTATCATTAATGTGTATCCACTCATAATTTGACACCTCACATGCCACATGTAGTGGGATGAAAAAAGTGGGATTTTAGGTGGGATGTTTAGCATTATTGAATTATTAATTTACCATGTTATAAGTGAAATTCTAATCAAAAGATTATGCTAAATCTGCTATTATTAATTAATTAAGACCATCTCTAATGCATATGTTAATGGCAATGCCAAATTTGGCATGAAATATAGTAAAATGCTATATTTGGCAAATCATTTTAGCATTGTACTCCAATGTAAAATTCTATTTGATATTAGGGATGGCAATGGATCGGATCGGGGATGGATACCCCATTATCCATCCCCGTATCCGTTTGAAATATGTATATCCATCCCCGCATCTAAATTGCGGGGCGGATTCGGATAATCCGCGAATTTAGATAACGATATCCATCCCCGCTCCGTCTATATCCGTATCCTATGAAATATATATATATATATATATATATATATATATATATATATATATATATATATATATTGTTATAATTTATAAAAGAAAAATGTAACTAACGTGTATAATGGTACCTTTTATCCTATTTAAAAGGGAGAAACAAGTACATCCAATCCAATAAAGTTCAAATAACATAAATTCAACAAAAAAAAAAAAAAAAAAAAAATCACATAAAACTTTACTATTTAATTTTCTCCAACAACTTAATAAAAAACCATAAATATTCTCATTCTTCCATCACCACGGTCCATACGACAATCAAGGTAGTCTCAACTCTTTAGATTTTGGCAGCTTAGTTTAGAAAAATAGCTTTTAGGGTTTTGATGATAAAAAAATTAATAATAACTTATATAATTAAAATTAATAATTATATTTCCTTAAAAAAAAAATTAATAATTATATAATAATTTTTTATATTTTTAAAATATTAAAATATTAAAATATACAATGGATCCGGATGGGGATGGATATCCATAGACGATATCCATCCCCATATCCGAAAATTAAACGGATATTAGAATCGTATCCATCCCCGCTCCATCCCCGTAATAATAGTATCCATCCCCATTATAAATGGAGCGGATTCTTTCGGATATCCATATCCGTGGATAATTTTGCCATCCCTATTTGATATGCTATTTTTTATTTTTTAATTATTTAAAATTATAAAAGTTAACAAATACAACCAATACATTGAATGCATTGAATATTTTTTTAGAATTGTTTCAATCTAAATTTTCCCTATCAAATTTGTTAAATTTTTATTATTTAAAATTAAAAAGTCAACAAATACGGCTGTATTTATTGTTGTGCCAAATTTGACATATGCTATACATTGTGCCAAATTTGGCACACACAGCTTTTAACATTGCATTGGAGCATGCTTTTTTTACTTTGTGCTAAAATATAGTATTGGCGCAGTGATTTAGCATTGCATTGGAGATACTCTAATAAGACTAATAATCAACATAATTTGACGCCCTCTCTCATAGGAAAACTTTACGGGGAAACAAAAAAAACATTTATTTTGACCCAATTTCAATTCATTCATGTGATATGAGGTTCATCACTTCATCCACGTGTAAACTGGGCCATACTAACAGGCACAGCCCATGCGAATTGTGGATCATACCGGCCCGCAGACTAACTTTTAGAGCCATTCTCCAGCACGGTCCATGGCATGGCCCAACTCTAATTGGATCCTGCAAGCCAATTTTTTTTATTTTTTATTTTTTATATATAAATTAATTAACTTTTTTAAAAATATATTATATAAATTCAGGGTTTTTTTAGAAGGGGAGGACTTGAACCCATGACCTCGTGGTGTAGATGTAATGGGGCTTACCACCGAACCAACCTCATATCGTATTGATTTTAAATTTTTTACTACGAAATTAGTATTCAAACCTGAGTTATCTTGTGCAAAGGTTTTTTTTTTTTTTTTTTTTTTTTTTTTAATTAATTAATTTATTTATTTATTTATTACAATAATTCAGGATTTAAGGGAGGAGATACGACTCGAACCCACAACTTCATGTTATAGATATGAGAGGCATATCACTGATAGGGATGATAATTTGACCTGCACCCGCGGGCACCCACCCGAACCCGACCCGTTGCCATCCTTCACTGGTCAACCTCATCTTGACATATGCGAAGCATAGTTTGCTCTATATAGAATAATAAAACAAAAAAAGTTAGGCAAATAGATAAGGTTATGTAATAGCCATGAAAATACATAGAAGATCTGCAAAAAGGTAATTGGTGTCCATGTCTCTCTTCAGTCTTCTCTTTGTCTGTCCCACCTGATATTCTTTTACAATCATTTTATCAATAATTGGTGGCGTGATCCGACACTTGTCCACCGGTACACTCAACGCCAATTCACCACTCCCATTAAATTAAAAATTACTATTTTATTGTTTAATTGTACAAATGAATCTTGAGTGTTTAAGGATTCTTATGAAGATATAATTATGACTATGAAGCCTACGATGATGAGAGAAGCTAAGCCAAATTTCCCTCTTAGCATATTATATAGATTTGGTTACTTATAAGTTATAACATTGGAAATTGATTTCTTTCCAAAAATAAAAAAATAAAAAAAATTGGATAAGCTTTTAATTGAACTAAAAAAAAATCATTAGAAAGTTTTTTTTAAGAAGGTACGGAGGGTGTATTCAATTAGGATTTTAAAAGACTTTTAATAACTTTTATAGAATTAAAAAGTTTAGGTGTATTCAATGTAGACTTTTAACGACTCTATAAAAATCATGAGGTATTCAATACAGACTTTTATAGACTTTTAAAAAGTCTTTATCTTTAAAAGTCATGTGGTATTCAATCAAAACTTTTTAACAGTCTATGAAAGTTATGAGGTATTCAAAATCTCAATGACTTTTAATGACTTTAAAATATCAATGACTTTTAATGACTTTTAATGATTTTTAGTTATAACAAATCTAACAATTTGTCTTCCATTCCTACCAAAGACTTTGAATGACTTTAAAAAAAAAAAAAAAAAAAAAAAAGAAAGAATTTTCACTTTAAAAGAAAAATATAAAACTCTTTAAAAAACATCAACCACCAAATATATGTTCCATTTCCAAATAAAAGCACACTCATTCTTAACAAATTTCATAAATAATAATAAATAAATAAATAAACGAATAACTTTAAAATGAATAAACATTATACATACATATATATATATATATAAAATAAAATAAAATAAAATAAACTAAAAAATAATATAAAACAACTCTTCATTGGCTATGCAATTAAGGATGAGAGATTTCATATTTTTTTACCTATATTTTCAAAGCAACTAAATAACACAGAAACAAATCAAATGAATTTCATTTATGTAAAATAAAAATAATAAAAGACAAAAACCACTACTTAACCATACCAATATGTCATAATCAAAGTCGCGTATGAGCGTGACTCCATGTAATTATGATCAATATCAAACTACCCACTTTTAAGCATGGATCTTATTCAACAACTAGGTGCGGTTTTTATGTTTTATCTTTAGTAATTTGAATGAACTTTTGGTTGATTTTTTATACTCATTGTCATACTTTCGTAAAGACATATAAACGTTAATATTATTGTCGGTTTGCTACATTTATTCTAAAAGAAAATTTATAATATTTTGACTAATTATAAAAAACAAATAATATAAAAAAAAAAATCACATATATAGACATGAATGATTTTGTCAAGTTTAATTAATGATGGTTTTTTTTATTCATTTGAAAAATTATTTTTATTGACATGATAAATATATATAATTTTGCTAAAAACAAATTATACATTATATTTAGAAATCAATGAAAGTCTATAAATGTCTGTAAAAGTCTTTCAAAATGAAAGTCTACGAAAGTCTTTTAAAATGAAAGTCTACAAAAGTCTATGAAAGTTTTCATAATCTTGTAAAGTCTATAAAAGTCCATAAAATCTGCAAAAGTCATCCACTTAAAAAAAGTCATTAAAAGTCTTTCAAAATCATAATTGAATACACCCTCCTAAATCTCAAAAGAGGTACAGATCTGACGAAATAAGTTTGGTCCAATAATATATCCCCACATTTACACCATAAGGCTGTGGATTCTAGTCCTTCCCCTTCCTCAAAACCCTGAATTTATGTAATATTTAAAATTTAAATTAAAAAAAAAAGAAGCACGGATCCAAAACCTTAATAAGAAACTCATATATATTTTTCAATATATTAAGAACATTTTATATATCCTAAAAAATAAATGTTATTAGGGAAAAAATTCAAAAATAACCCTCAAATGAATGGAAAATTCAAAAATAGGCCATTGTAAAAAAAGAAGAAGCCAACGTAATCAATTTTTGCATGAAGAGCATCTCACTGCACGTGTATCTCTATGTCTAAAATAGAGTTCTAAAAGGGAATATTCATTCCAGATTTCATCTCTAAATTTTTTTTACTCTCGCCACACTCTCTATCATTATCTCTATCTCTATTTCTATCTTCAAATAACCTATATTTTCATTATTATTTTTTATTTTTAAATAACTCATGTCCATTTTTTTAATTTATTCAATAAATTATTGTTCAACTAAACTTTAACAAATATTATTTTAATAAGATTCGTACTTTTTTCTTAATTTTTTTTTATAAAAATATAACTTTTCTATTAGTGTATGAATTTATTATAATTTGGGGTATTTAAAATTTGGTCACAATCTAATTGAGAAACATCACTTTTTTACTCCTTAATTGAAATTTCAACAATTTAGTTCTTACATAATTGAAAATCAATCAAATTAATCTTACCGTTAGTCAAAACCGTTACATTGACTAACTGTAAGATTAATTTGATTGATTTTCAATTATATAAGGATCAAATTGATGAAATTTCAATTAAGTAGTAAAAAAAATGATGTTTCCTAATTAGATTGGGACCAAATTGTAAAACCCCCTAATAATTATATGTTATATGAAAAAAAAAAAAAATCAAAAAATAGTATCATTTATTACATGCCATGTGTCATGACCATAGCAAAAGTAGTTATTTTTATTACATATAATTATTTAATAAATATTATTAGTATATGTTATATTGTATAATTAGATAATTTAGAATATGGGAATTTTTTTTAATATGATTGTTATTATATATATGCTTATTATTAATAGTATCATTTAGTACATATGTTGTTGACTTTGTGAACTCTAGAAGTTGTGACTATTATATATATTAGAAACTGGCAATATATAATTATTATTATATTTTTTAATAATAATAATAATAATTATATGTTATATTGTATAATTAGATATATTAGAATATGAGATTTTTTTTTTTTTTTCAATATGATTGTTATTATATATATATATATATATATATATGATTATTATTAATAGTATCATTTAATGTGTATGTTGCTAACTTTGTGTACTCCAGAAGTTTAGACTATTATATATATCAAAAATTGGAAATATAAGATTATTATATATATGTATATATATATTTTTAATAAATCGCATTAGTATTATATGTTATGTTGTATAATTAGACATATTAGAATGTGGAATTTTTTTTTTTTAATAACATTCTTAAGAGTATAATATCATTTATTGTATACCATGTGTCGCAGCCATAACAAAAGTAACTATTTTTATGTTATATGAAAAATAAATAAATTAAAAATATAGTATCATTTAATGTAGACATATCTAATAATAAGGGGTATTTACAATTAGGTTCCAATCTAATTGGGAAACGTCACTTTTTTACTCCTTAATTGAAATTTCATCAATTTGGTTCTTACATAATTGAAATCAATCAAATTAGTCATACAGTTAGTCAAAGAAACGGCTTTGACTAACGGTAAGACTAAATTGATTGATTTTCAATTATGTAAGGACCAAATTGATGAAATTTCAATTAATGAGTAAAAAAGTGACGTTTCCCAATTAGATTGGGACCAAATTGTAAATACCCCTTATAATTTTTTACTTTAGTTTTACCACTTAAATTTAGACTAACTCAAGTACAAGAGTGGACCAACAAGTAGGATATTAAACTCACAATCAGATCCATATTATTTAATGAAGTCAATGTCACACCTACACTAATTTCATACACGTGAAACAAGTATTGTTTTATGAATGCACTAATTTCATACACGTGAAACTAGTATGGTAAGAATAAGTAAATATTGATAAATGAAAAATTATTAATTAAAAATATTATTAATAAATATTTAATATTAGTCTCATTTTAAAGATCTAGATTAGACATTTCTAATGGTAATAAAATTTATAAATTAAAAGTTATTATATATTAATTGAATTGAATTTAAAAAGGTTAAAGGATATAAATGTCAAACATTTGTTTATAACTATGAATATGAGGGTAAAAATGGAATATAAAATGTTAAAAATAAGAGCATCTTCAACTAGTACTTTATTTCTATCTCTAAAAGAGAGTTGCAAAAGAGAATATTTCATTCAGATTTCTTCTCTAAAATTGTTTCACTTCAACCACACTCTGTTGTAGGAACTCGAACTTATGTTGCGTAGCGGAAAATAGGTTTTAAAATTTTTAAGCAACATGTAAACCGTATACAATATATAAGAATGTATTAATGGAATTAGATTATTCCCTTGTAGACCAACTCCTTCGTTTCTTTAAGCTTTATCCCGTTTTGAACCACTACGTCTTACTCGCTATGTCCCGTGATCTGGTAATTGCGTGTGGGCGCGTCACGATCTTCAAGGAACTTAGAGCTAGGTCATAAAGTCCGTTATACCCCTCTAATTATATATTTTCTCTAATGAACAATAAATTCTAACTTCCTTACGGAAGAAGGAGAGTGCTCATATTGTTCAAGCCCTGAATCAACCCTTAAGGGAACTACTATCTACTTCTCGTAAGAAGGAGTGAATTCCACTATTGTGTACAGACCTTCCCAGTCACAAGCCAAATCGCGATTCCAACATACAAAGATATTGACCGGGAATGTAACCCTGATCTTACCCATGGTATATCAAAAACCACGATCTAACCTGAAGGAGTCGATAAGATACTCAGGATTAAGATCACCCATATATAGCCATAATTTGTCGATATATATGAATATCATCTTGTAACGGATTTTGGTGAGAGATTCATATAGATCGTGGCCAAGTTCTGTATAATCATATCATACAAGGTGGTCTTATCCTAGATATTCATGTACTTATTTATTTATTTTATTTATTTTTTATTTTTAAATTCATATACAGTTGAAAATGACTTTATTCAATTTTGCTCATTTCCATTGATATTCCTTTGTTAAATATTCTATATCTTATTTTTCTTTTTAGAAAACTAAAAGGCAGGAAGAAAGATATTTATCAAGAAAGTGTAGAACACAAACCTCTTGGTCCGTGTATTAGTACATCACTCTTTTCATGTTAGTGGTATATCAATTGCATTCCTTGTACAAAAACTCCGGTTAACGATCCTATATAACATAAACTAACATAAACTATAGGGCAGGACTGCGGGAGTGCCAATTCCTTCCCTGCATGACTGCATCTGATTTAGTACTTGGAGCTATCACTATTCGTAAACTAACTGCAGTTCAGAGACGTAACTAGGATTCAAAACTAAAATGAGCTAGAATAAAATTAAGTGAACCCCAACGATACGAGGAAATTTTATTGATTGAAAAACAAAAATACACCTAGGTTCTTACCATATAAAATACATATTCTAAAAAATAAGTTACAATTTTTTTTTGATATAACACTTATAGTGACCGAGACATGAACTTGGGATATTCACAGACTAAATTAACGCTCTTACCACAGAGCAGAGCCACATTGAGCGGGGTAAAAATATGTTTTTATTGTAAATAAATAAATACATAAATAAATAACATTACAACAAAATTTCAATCAAACACTAATTAAAAAATTGTATCATGTGATTTTTTTTTTTTAAGATTTAATTATAATATATGGATCAATAGTATCATCAATTTCTATTTTAATTTAGATAACCATAGACTTTGTTAGAAATTTATTTTCTACGATGTCTTATCATTTTCATTGTTCAAAAACCTTGTGTTGCGGAAACACAAAGAGATTTAGTTAATTCTAATAATATAAAATTTATAAACTAAAATTAGACTAACTTTAAAATTTTAAAACAAAATAAAATAATTAAACACATAATTCCTAAAAACATAACTGGATTGAAGACATAATTTTTTTAAATTGAGAAAGAGGTTGAATCATATTTGGAAATGAGAGAGAAGGTTTGTATAAAAATATGTATTATTTAGTTTGTGTTTATGATGACCGGCCTATTACACAAAAATTTCAAATTTCAAATTATAGTTCTGTATAAATTTATAAATGAGCATTTTCTTAATATTTTAATTTTTTTTATATAAAGAGTTAGGGTGGGCCCTTGTTAAGGGACGTCCCTGCAACAGTCATAGTTAAGAGAGTAATATATATATTTGAAGTATTATGGGAGCGGTCCCGATCCTATCAGGATGCACTGATATAACTTTATCAGGATATTGAATGTGAGCCACTCATTTATAACAGTGATTTGACAAGTGCATACATACCAAGTCAAAGTATGTAAAACGAGTGGCTCACATTCAATATCCTTATATAATTCTATCAGGATACATTGATAGGATAATTTCCGATTATGGGAGAGATATATATATATATCTATTATCTACTCTCACAACATAGCATAGCATGGTGAGACTTAAACCCCTTACAACTAACGTGAAAATGGTGTTACACTATCAGTTGTACTAAAGAGGCAATATACAACAACAGACAAAAAAAAAAAAAAAAAATACAATACAATTCTATTTGTTAGATAATAATCGAGAACTAAAGCATTGGATTGACAAAATAATAATTAGAACGATATATCTAATATTGATTAAACCAAGTAAATAAGAACTTACTTTGATGAGATGAGGTTAGTGCAATGATATATCTCTCACACTTACAACACAATGTTTTGGATTCGAGTCCTACCCTCTCTAAAAAACTCCGAATTTATGTAATATTTTTAAACAAACTTTAAATCATTAGGGTTCAAAAAATTTCTAGCACTTGTTACTCCTCTACCTTTGGAACTAACACCAACTTAATAATTTGAGTTTTAATATCACCGAAAGTGTGTTTCTAACACAAATACCCTTAAAACACAATAAGTATCGCCTTTTTTATTTTATTTTTTTTAATCAGAGACTTATTTTGGTTGGGTTCAAAATTTTTTTGTCACTATTTGAGGCGCTTTTTGTAAGACAGGCACCACATTATTAATTTAAGTTTAAAAGACACCTATTTAGGTGACCAGACAAAAATACCCATTTTTGTCATTTTGTGTCTTTTTCAAACGTTGAGAGAAAACCTTTTTGAACTTTTTCCGAGCCTTTTATAATAGTCCTAGAGCTTTTTAAAATGTTACCTGAGCCTTTTCAAGGAAAATTCATAGGTTAATCGGTTTAGAATCTCCGAGCCTTTTTACACTCGATCCGAGCCTTTTCGTGCGTTTTCGAGCATTTTTACACTAGGTTCGAGCCTTTTTGTGCGTTTTCGAGCCTTTTTACACTATATTTGAACCTTTTCGTGGGTTTTGCGAGCCTTTTTACACTAGATTCGAGCCTTTTCAACAATGTATGAAAAAGCTCAAACACTTTATTAAAAGGCTCGGGTATGTATGAAAAGGCTCGAACTGCGTATTAAAAAGCTTGAATTACTATTTAAAAGGCTCGAACCTAGTATTAAAAGGCTCAAACCAAGTATTAAAATGCTCGAACAGTGTTAAACGTCTCGGAGAAAACATGAAAAGGCTCGGAGGTTCAAAATTAACAAGTATGAAAAGGCTCGAACCAGGTATGAAAAGGCTCGAACCAAGTATTAAAAGGCTCGAACCAAGTATCAAAATTCACACAACCATCTTAAGGTTTACAAAAGACTCAGAGAACAACCAGCTTAAGGTTTTAAATTGAAAAAAAAAAGCTCGGGGGCGTTGCCCCCTAACCCCCACGAGCTAACCGAGCAGCTCGACCATCGCGAGCTTAGCAGGGAGCTCGACCCCCAAATGCGTCTGCGTAGCGCCACTAAACTAATGGATGTCTGTTATGATGTTCAACCTCCATTGGAGGTCTATTAAACAGACCTCTATGAAGAAGATGAAAAAATAAAGTCTCAGAAAATTTCAAAGTAAGAGAATGTGTAAAGTAAGGGCATTTTTGTCCGTTCACTATAATAGGTGCCTTTTAAACTTAAGTTATTAAAATGATGACTTTCTTACAACACCAACTTAAAAAGATGATATTTCTCACCATTTCCACTATTGGGGTTTTTCCATGACTCACTGGTGGTAATACAAAAACATTAAAAAAAAAAACACAATTTTTTTTAGGCAATAAGTCTCAGTTGCCCAGCCATATATATATCTTCTTCTTCATCAACCTCCATTGGAGGTTGTTTCGACATCTATTGGAGGGTGAGGTTCAATACATTAAATACAATTAGATTTTGTCAATTTAGTGAGATACCCTTTTGTCGGAACATAACAACAATTAATGATCTTGATCTCGACACATAAGTATTACAACGAAGAAATGATTATGGTGTAATTAACTGTTTTCTATCATTACTATATCAACGAACAATAAGTTTTTAAAAAAAATGTAGGAAAGAGGATCCGAGTCATAACATAAAAAAGGGCAAGTAATTAATTACTACCCTTTACTAAAACCATTACAATAACAGCGATAAATTAAAACAAAAGGGGATGAAAACTATATTTACAATGAGTAGCGAATGGCCGATTAAGATTCAGTTGTACATCATGTTCCTGAATTCTTCAAAATCAAGAACACCATCTAAATTGGTATCATACATACAAATCATACTCTTACAATCTTTACCACTCTTGTCATTCCACAACCCAAGTCTTGACAACACGCTTTGAAGCTCCTCTGAAGAAATGAAGCCATCACCGTTCATATCAAACACGTTAAACGCATTAACAAGGTCAGCCTCCTCGTCGCTGTCTTCCTTCTCATGCTTCCCATTAATGTTTGATATCGAATCCCAGAATAACAAGAACTCTGTGAAATCCAGGCTTCTTTTTCCCACCAAAGACTCAAGTTCTTTTAGGCTGTAATGAACATTGATTCTCTCAAGAAGCCAGTTTAGCTCCTCCAGGCTCACAAAGCCGTCACCATTTTTGTCCAGCTCTCTGAAAATCCTTTGCAAGTCAGAGGTTTTAAGCGGACACATGTTAATTGGAAATTAAATTAACAACCATATGAATATATGATTGGAGGGATAAGAGGGAGGAGAGGAGAAGAGGAGTTATCCATCCGGCCCACCAAAATGAATCTGCCCAATGATGGGTGGATGAGAAAGGAGGGAGAGAGGATTGGAGGGGAATGACTATAATGCCCTTCAATTTTTTTTAAGGGTAATATAGTAATTTTATAAATTAAATATCAATCCATCCATTTAACTCTCTTTTCAATACCAAACAACATGAAGGATAAATGTTATCCTCTCTATCCCTCTTAATTCATCCATCATTTATACTCTCCATCCCTCCTACCAAACATAGCCTTATAGTACAACGGGGGATGCTCTAAGTAGGGATGCTAAAATTATTCACAGATATATGGATATTCATAAGAATCCTCTCAATTTAAAATGTGGATGGATACTATTATTTCGGGGACGGAATGAAGATGGAAGTCATCCTAATATCCGTTTTATTTTTAGGGATGAGGATGGATATCATCAATGGATATTCATCCCCATCCAGATCCATTATAGATTTTAATATTTTAAAATATAAAAAATTATTATAGAATTATTAATTCTAATTATATAAGTTATTATTAATTTTTTATTTATTTGAACTTTATTGGATTTGGATGTATTTGTTTCTCCCTTTAAATAGGATAAAATGTAAAATTACACATGTTAATTATATTTTTCACTTGTAAACTATATTTTTTTCACTTGTAAACTATAAAAATTTATATATTTTTCATCGAATACGGATATAGACGGAGTGAGGATGGATATCTCTACTCAATTCGAGAGTTATCCAAATCCTTCCTGCTCACCTAGAAATTAGGATGAATATAGGGATGAGAATATATATCTCCAATGGATACGGGAATGGATATTGAGGTATCCATCCCCAATCCGATCAATTGCCAACCCTAACTCAAAGTAACTCTTACTTCCTCCAACGCATGTAATCAGTCAAATCAAAACTAGAGAGAGATCATTTTAGAAAATATAAAGAAACTCACCGGTTGAATTTAGAAAGAGAAATTTTCTCTTTGTATTATTATGGGTTAATTGCACTAAAATACCATCTATTTATATAATAAAGCAAATTTTCAAACAAATGCCCTATTCAAACACAAGCATACCCTGCCATTAAAGTCAAACCGTTATCTTTAACGGTTGACCAACCAAATTTATAAAATGACAAATTTACCCCTACCACATTACTTATATTTATATTCATTTTTTTTTATAAAAAAAATCAGCCATTCACGATTAAAAAAAAAAAAAAAGAGAAAAAATATAAGAATTTTTTTAGGAGATATGGAATCTTCATTCACAATATTTTAAAGAAAATATAAGAAATATTTTTTTTTTCAAAAAAAAAAATATATTTCTCGATCTTCTTCTCTTCAAGAATCATCAACAACCTCAATAAAGAATTTTTTTTTAAAAGAAATAGATAAAGGTTTTTATTTTATTTTATTTTTTATTTTTTATTTTTTATAATCTGATCCTAGATCTAGATGATCTTCTTCTTCTTCAATATTATGCACATCATTTTTTTTCCCTCAAATCATCAAACATCAGTTAAAGAAAGAAAATAAAAGATTTTTTTTTTTTTTTTTTTTTTTGAAATCCAAATCTCCATTTTATTCTCCTTCAATCATAGTCGATACCATTTTTTTCCTTCTCAATCATTATCAACATCAACAATATCTTCTTCATTTTCAAACAAACCAATAAAAAATCAACAGAAAAATCACAAACAAAAACTTAAATCTGCATTATTGGAAATACCCACCCACCAAACCCATCATCACCCCAATTGCCCCCCTCCATGGCAAGCTCCAATATCCTCCATTTGTATGAGATCGAGTTCCATTTCATCTCCAGATTAATTTCCAGTTCGTCGATGCGGAACTCCTCTATTTGGTGGAGATTGACGCGGATCTCCTCCAATCAAAGGATATCCAACGTAGATCTCCAAACAGAGATTTGCATCGTCTACTAGAGGGTTGATTTGTCAGCTTTTCATTTTTTTTGGTTGATTTGTTGAGTTAATTTTGGGTGGGTTCAAGATACTGGTGATGAGGATGAATTTGGTGATGATGTACTCAATAGTAAGACTCCATCAGCTATGCTCCTCATCCACCATTTTTCTTAGCTTTTCGTTTTTTTTTTTTTTTTTTTGGTTGATTTGTTGAGTTAATTTTGGGTGGGTTCAAGATATTGGTGATGAGGATGGATTTGGTGATGATGTTAGAGATGAGGATGAAGTTTTGCCTTTTCTATAAAATATAAATAAATAATTAACTAATTTATTTATAAATAATAAATAAGTTTATGTTGGATGAGGTGACAAGGGCAAATATGTCCTTTTAGAGATTTGACTGGTCATCAGTTAAAGATAACGGTTTGACTTTAATGGCAAGGTATGTTTGTGTTTGAATTGGGCATTTGTTTGAAATTTTGCTTTATTACATAAATAGAGGGTATTTTTGTGCAATTAACCCTATTATTATTTAAAAAAAAAATGAACAAAGAATAGTAAATCGTACGAAATTAGGTAGAAGAAAACCGTACAAGTTTAGTTTGACCAAAGTTGTACACTTGTACGTAGATGGAGTCAAAGTCACAAAACACAACTACCCTACAAGTACAAATTTTTAGAGTCCTTTGAGATTGACTTTGTTTTGTTCCAAACCACCCTAACTTCCAATCAACGTTTCCAACGACTTGTAACCATCGTTGATTTGTAATTTTCTCAGACCCAAAAACAATTGGTTAAGAAAATTCAACCCATTAAAGATACAAATCATCGTGCCATATTCCCACGGGCTGGAAAATAATATTTAGTCGTGACTCGTGACTCTTGACTCTTGAGGCATGCAATTTTAGACTTTCACAAAATCATAATATTCTTGCAACTTGGGCGATCGATATTTCCCAGAATAATATAGTAAAAAAAAATTAAAAGTCTATACAGTTGAACATGACTTTATTCAAATTTTGCTCATTTCCATTTATATTCCTTTGTTAAATATTCTATATCTGACTTTTCTTTTTAGAAAACTAAAAGGCAGGAAGAAAGTGTAGAACACAAACCTCTTGGTCCATGTGTTATGTATATTTTATAAGAATATGTGAAAAGTTCATCTTAATATTGTGAAAGTAGCAATATATTGTTTAATCCGATTCTTGATAGACCTCAAACCTGGCCATTCGGTTTGATAATTTATGATCTAACATTTTTTGAAAAGTAGAAACAATACGTCTTCAAATCCTCGCCACTAAAGTTTAAAGATATTTCAAATTCAATTAACAAAATAACATCTCATTTTCAAGAATTTCGTGATCATGAGATATTATTTTAATTCATTAATCAAAACAGCATGCCTTATACGAAAATTAATAAGGTTTCTAAGTTCCCTACTGGAAGTTAACAAAAATAACCTTGGTATATCAATTGCATGCCTCGTACAAAAACCCCGGTTAACGATCATATATAACATAAACTATAGGGCAGGACTGCGGGTGGCACTTCTGCAGGATGTAACCAGGATTCACTAGAATAAAATTAAGTGAATCTTAACGATACGAGGAAATTTTATTGATTGAAAAACAAAATTACACCTAGTATGGGGTCTTATTCTAAATAATAAGTTATAATTTTTTATTTTATTTTTGATATACCACTTATGAGACTTGAACTTAGGATATTGACACATTAAATTAACGCTCTTACCATAGAGCCACATTGGGCGGGGGTAAAAATACGTTATTATTGATTAAAAAAAACGTTACAAAAAAATTTCAATCAAACACTAATTAAGTTGTATCCTGTGATTTTTTTTTTAAAAGATTTAATTTTATCAATTATAATATATGGATCAATAGTATCATCAATTTCTATTTCAATTTAGATAACCATAGACTTTGTTAGAAATTCATTCTCTATGATGTCTTATCATTTTCATTGTTCAAAACCTTGTGTTGCAGAAATACGAAGAGATCTAGTCAATTCTAATAATATAAAATTTATAAACTAAAATTAGACTAACTTTAAAATTTTAAAACAAAATAAAATAATTAAACACATAATTCCTAAAAACATAACCCAAATGAAGACATAATTTTTTTAAATTGAGAAAGAGGTTGAATCATATTTGGGAATGAGAGAGAAGGTTTGTATAAAAGTCTGCATTATTTAGTCTGTGTTTATGATGACCGGTTTATGACCCAAAAAATTTCAAATTTCAAATTATAGTTCTATATAAATTTACAGATGAGTATTTTCTTAATATATATATATCTTAAAAGAGTTAGGGTGGGAGCCCACCCTAGCCCCCGTTAAGGGACGTCCCTGCTGCTACGGTCATAGTTAAGAGAATAAAAAAAATATATCTTTTTTTATGAAGTATTATGGGGATATATATATATATTATCTACTCCCACAACACATCATGGTGAGATTCAAACCCTCCACAGCTAACATGAAAGTGGTGTTACACTACCACATGTACTAAAGAGGAGATGTACAAAAAAAAAAAATAAAAAAAAAATAAAAAAAATAAAATAAAATAACAATTCTATTTGTTAGATAATAATCAAGAACTAAAGCATTGGATTGACAAAAATAATAATTAGAACAATATATATAATGTTGATTAAACCAAGTAAATAAGAACTCACTTTGACGAGATGAGGTTGGTGCAATGATATATCCCTCACACTTACAACATGATGTTGTGGATTTGAGTTCTACCCCCTCTCAAAAACCCCGAATTTATGTAATACTTTTAAAACAAACTTTAAATCATTAGGGCTCAAAATTTTTCTAGCACTCTTTACTCCTCCACTTTTGGAACTAACACAAACTTAATAATTTGAGTTTCAATATCACCAAAAGTGTGTTTCTAACACAAATACCCTTAAAACACAATAAGTATCGCATTTTTTTTTTTTTTTTTTTATCGGAGAATTATTTTGGTTTTTCCATGACTCACCGGTGGTAATACAAAAACATTAAAAAAAACATAAATTTAGGAGACCAGCCAAATATTTATATATATATATATATACGGTTTTTCTATTGTCAGTTCGAACTGATATAAAATATATCAGTTCCTGGTTCACTGGATTTAAATGCTTTGACTTGGCTGCATGCATTTGTCAAAGTATCTTTTAAATCCAATGACCCATGTGCAAGGAACTAATATATTTTATATCAGTTCGAACTGACAATAGAAGGACTATATATATTATAAATATATCTTCTTCTTCAATGACCTCCGTTGGAGGTCGTTTCGACATCTATTGGGGGGCGAGGTTCAATACATTAAATACAATTAGATTTTGTCAGTTTAGTGTGATACCCTTTTGTCTGAACATAACAACAATTAATGATCTTGATCTCGACATGTAAGTATTACAACGAATGAATGATTATGGTGTAAATTAATTGTTTTCTATTATTACTTTATCAATGAACAATAAGATTTAAAAAATGTAGGAAAGAGGATCCGAGTCATAACATCGAACAAAAAAAGGGCAAGTAATTAATTACTACTCTTTACTAAAACCATTACAATAACAGCGACAAATTAAAACAAAAGGATGAAAACAATATGAGTAATGCTACTTTGCCTAAATTTAGTGCCCAAATCTGGTGCTCAAATGACGTGGCAACACTCTCGTCCATTCATTTAAATCAAGCAAATCTAATACAATCTAAATGAATGGACGAGAGTATTGCCACGTCATTTGGGTACCAGATTTGGGCAAAGTAGCATTACTCAAATAATATTTACAATGAGCAGTGAATGGCCGATTAAGATTCAGTATGCAACATCATGTTCTTGAATTCTTCAAAATCAAGAACACCATCTAAATTGGTATCATACATACAAATCATACTCTTACAATCTTTACCACTCTTGTCATTCCACAACCCAAGTCTTGACAACACGCTTTGAAGCTCCTCCGAAGAAATGAAGCCATCGCCGTTCAAATCAAACACGTTAAACGCATTAACAAGGTCAGCCTCCTCGTCGCTGTCTTCCTTCTCATGCTTCCCATTAATGTTTGATATCGAATCCCAGAATAACAAGAACTCTGTGAAATCCAGGCTTCTTTTTCCCACCAAAGACTCAAGTTCTTTTAAGCTGTAATGAACATTGATTCTCTCAAGAAGCCAGTTTAGCTCCTCCAGGCTCACAAAGCCGTCACCATTTTTGTCCAGCTCTCTGAAAATCCTTTGCAAGTCAGAGGTTTAAGCGGACACATGTTAATTGGAAATTAAAATCACCAATTAAATTAATAACATGATTGCCTTTACGTACCGCTTTGTACTTCTTCTATTGTTGTGCGTGAGGAAAATATGCATTCACATAATCACATATATATATATAGAGAAGATAGAGAGAGAGAGAGAGGAGAGAGAGAGAGAGTTCATATATGTACGTAAAAAGAGATTGAAAAGTCGTACACTTTAATAGGTAAGAAATAAAGTCATCCAGAAGGGGAATTTCCCGGTAATAGTTCTAAAAGGGTATATATTCTAGAATATACAATTGATTTAAAATTATAGTTTTCTCATCATTATCTTGAAAGAGTAAATCTACATACAACCGCGGTTGCGCAATCGTCATGCAACTTTTGGAAAAACGTGGTGGGACCTATGCGGGTCTCATGTTTTTTTTTTATTTTTTTTTATTTTTCCCGTATGAATCCCATCACGTTTTTCTAAAACGGTTGCGCAACCGCGGTTGTATGTATAATTACTCATCTTTAAAAGTAATACTATACAATCGAAATGATGTTTCAAATGAATTGCCATATTATTTGGATTAGTTTTTCGACTAATTTCTTAGATTGTCTAGTATTAGTGTATTCGTGAAACATAAGAACTGACGCTTACTGATGACTACATGTATCATGCTATATGACATGTAAAATAAATCTGATTGGTTATCCATACATATGATATAATAGTAATGGCTATGACGCATTACATCGGAAGTATATAATATTTCTTCATTGCTTACTATATTTTTAAGACATGCGTGCCGCACGAGCATCATTAAAAATGACTTGTGTGTAAAATAATGATTTAATTTATGTCAATGGTTATCCCTCTCTGAAGAACCATTTCCATACTGTTGTGCAAGAACCGCATGGGGAGAAAAAAAATAAACTTTAATGCAACTGGATCCATCGTGCATTCCTTATTGTGATCTTGCCACGTGTCAAATTTGGCCATAAAGTTGTGCATACCACTTTTCAAATTCAAGCAGCAAAGTAATTTACAAGCAGATGCCTCAACAGAAGTCGATACATAACAAATTCTTCATTTCCCTTGTATATATAAAAGGGCTAATTGCACAAACCTCCCCCGAATTAGATCTAACTGCAGCTAGATGAACTTCTTGGTTAAAATTGCACAAACCTCCCCTGCCGTCAATCGACTTCTGTCAAACATAACTGCTGACCAATTTTTGGTATAAAAACAAGAATACCCTTAAAGAGATATTTTACCCGTTATTTTATTATTTTTCTTAAATTAAAATTCAAAAACATAAAATAAATAAAAGCTACACGTTTAGGTTCTCTCGTGCCTTCACTCAAAGGTCAAAACCAAACAATTCTTAAATTCAACACAAATTTCCCCTAATCACACACAAACAACTCCAAATCCACAACAATGGTGTTAAGCTACTCCATTTAAACCTAGATCTAAATTCATTTCAATTTAAAAAAACTTATTACCATAGAAACCCATCACACCCTTCCACAAATTCACATTCAACAATGGCTCTTTCACTGACCGCCTCTACCAATTTGATCGTTGGAATTGTGACCTCAATGAACATGTGGGGCAATGGATCGCAAGAAATAGTGGATTTGTTCCATAGAGGGGCAGATCGCTCCTTCACGATGAACGATCGCTCTAGGTGGAGAATTGATTTGCTCTTCCACGAGGAGTGTAAACTTGTTCCTCACTAAGGAGCCATCTGCATTTAATTTTGTTTTTTCCTGTTTTTTTTTTTTTCTTTTTACTTTTTTCCTTTTTTTAAATTAGTGAAGGAAGGAGACTTGATCTCCATCCATTGTGATTATGGAGATCTAATCTTCACTATCCATTTTTAAGTTTTTAATTAATTATTATTTAGATATGAAAAATGTAATTATCTTATTTTAGTGGTGAAATGACAACGTTGTTGCTCTCATCTGTTGAAAGTTAATGAAGGAACACTAACGTTTGGGGAGGTTTGTACAATTTTAAGCAAAAGGTCCATCTAGATGCAATTAGATCTAAACTCAAGGTAGGTTTGTACAATTTACCCTATATAAAAGAGATAATCCTGTATAAAATAATAATAAAATCCTTCACAACGGCTGCAAATGTGCCCAAAAATTCAAACTTCAAAGCTTCACCTTGCATCCACCAAATTGAGGATAAAATATAAACCTTATTTGGTACAAAATCTTATTCTTTGTTTAGAACTTTAGAATGAGAAAGAATAATGTATTTTAAAAATGAGAAATTTATCTAATGGGGATACATATCACCCACCATCTCCATAAAATACCATTTTAGACCAATCATACATATTTCCTGACTCCCAGAACGGGGACTTAACCTTATTGACAAGTTATAGCATTAGCAACTAAACCAAAAATGAAAATGAGGTATACTTTTCACCTTCAAAGCTCCAAGCAAAACTTGCCAGGCTCGCTGTATTTCTTTTCCAGCTGCTCAATTTTGTTGATCTTAAAACCTCGGATCCGTATTTCCTCTGGCACTGAAGTATCTTTGTAGTCAACATTTTCGAGCATCCATCCCTTGTTCTTCACCGAACCTCTTACTGTCACCTGATCGATAGTAAAAACTTCATTAGAATACACAGCTACAAGCTTCAAATGTACACAAAAGTGACAAACCAAGCAATAGTCACTAAACTCCTGCTAATCAGCAAAACTTTGGAAACAACTGTATTTACGTTCAAAGTGAAACTAGAATACAATTTGAATTGTTGAGAAAATTTGATAAATAAAGAATGATTGAATAATATGCAAATTTCACCACATCAGCCAATTTCTATCAATTTGCAACTTCGTGTTCCAATATAGGAGTATAAGCTAAATGTAACACTACCTCTGCACCATCAACAGAATCAACAATAAGAGTTCCATCCAAAGAAAGATCTTGGAGCAAGACATTACAGCCCTTAATGACCATGGTCGATTTTTGAGAAATGGAGCAACTTCCACCGACTTTTTTTTAATCTCTGAAAAAGTTAGTCCCCATTTTGGCGTCCATGCGATACGAGGCCAAACTTCTACCTCCTGCCCATTGAAGACCTGTTGCACAGGATCATCCACTTGGACACCAGCCTGACAGATACATAAATTAGAAGAGCCGCATAATTCAAACATATAATTTGTGAAAGAGACATTCAAACAGAAAATTTAAGAGAGAGAAAGAGTTAGGCAATTACCTTTTTGAGGATTAGGCTGTTTGCACGGTAGATGGCCATTTCTCCAGAAGTCCCACTATGATATGGATTTCCCTTCGGCACCTTCATGAAATTCAAAGCATATTATATGGAAAAAAAAAAAAAAAAAGAATCAAACTTGAAACACAGGTGCATATTACTAAATCCCTAATCAGAAACTGTAGCTATTGTTTCACACAAATCAAGCATGTGTGAGCACATGAATATAAAATAAAATAAGCGATTCTAGAGAACAGTTTAGAGACTCAAAAGATCTAAGCACATGACGTCTTCACTAAAGTTTTCCCCATAATAGGTCAAGTATCAACTCTATAATATAAAGAATCCTCATAGGTAGTCCCAGTGAAGCATCATGCTATACTCACAACTTCTTTTACCTTCAAGGAGATCTTGCAAGCAGAAGCATAAAATGTTGGTTTAAAAAATTGTGAAAAAATTGTATACAGACAGCACTACAAGAAGGATAGCCTGTTAGGACATCCATCAACCAAAGAAGTACAATATTTGAGCTGTAAACCTATAACCTTTTCTTTTCAAGTATGGCTTTGCAGTTTAAAATAAGGAAAAAGAAGTTATTATGCCCTCAACATTTTTTCCAACATGCAGAAGCGATTTTTAGATTACCCAAAAATATTTAGATTACCTAATTTCTATATAACATAATATCTAAGGCACGGCTCACTAATTTCATTCTCAAATTTTACTTAAATTAAGCATCTGATGTAGGACACTCATACATAAGAAACTTTTGGAACTTCCCTTGAGCTTTAAACAACATATGATGGAATATAGGAATAATTTACAGCTTATCTAAACATATTTACCTTAGCAGCATCCTCTGGGTTGTTCTTTACAGGTGCATAAGCAAGCCATGTATCAATCACCTAAGCAGTAAAAGACAACCGGTCACCTAAGAATGATTACAACAATAAAAAGAATATCTAAATAGCAGGTACTTGAGGTGGAAGTTTTTGAAACCGAACCAGCCAGTTCAGATCTGTTTAGTTGAGTAGGAAAAAATTTGGTTCGATTTTGATCCGAACAAAAAAGATATTGGTTCCCATCATTATCAAATCGACATAGTGAAGGAACTTGAATCAGTCAGTTCAGTTAACATATTCCCACCCCTAGCAAATACCATCAGTAACACAACCATTGCTCTCCTTAGAACGATTTAAGAAAAAATGAGCTACATGGAAGATATTATAACAGAACCATGTGAAATCTATTCTTGGTAGATGGCACAAAAAAGGCCAGGTCCAAGTAGAGGGCTAAATGCCCAGGACAGGACAAGAAAAACAGAATTAAAGTTTCTGAAAATCTAAGGATAATAAATTACCGTAAATCCAACCCTTGCATTTGGAGGCAATGTTTTCGGATAGTCTTGCATCATACACTCAAGTCGAGTTGAGGACTTAAATGAAGTTTTGCTGGCATCTTTGTATCTGCAACAAAGCAAATGATATGACAAAGTGGCATGGTTTCAGGGCTACTATCTTATTTGTTAACAGCATAGACTCACAAAAGAAAAGGTAAATATATTTAAGCATAATCACTACAATAAATCCGGATCAAGATTCAATTCATGATTCGGTATTAAAGCTGGATCTGGTTTCTTTAGCCTGACAGGGAATCCAAGATTGGGAACTTCCTGTTGAGTGTTATACTAAATTATAGCTGCATTGTGAGGTTGAAATCTCCTTGAGTAGAATAGCTAGATAATGAATTTCTACAAAGCCAGTAACTCATATTGACTTATAGAAATTATAGAACTATTATACATTTTAAATCTACTTAACGAATTATTCGAATGCACTAGCACTATAAATTACCGTAAAATGTCCAATGCCCAGAGTATTCTGCTGTCATAATATAAATGTTAAAGCTACAACTCAATTTAATGCAATAACTAAACTTTAATCTATTAGAAAACTTAATTCTTGATTAATTTCAAGCAACAATACACTATGATAGCATCCTCTCAGAAAATAAGTTCTAATATGATCTAGCGGTAAAGAAAGAATTACTTTGGGTTAACAAACTCCTTATGCACCTCCAGTTTTTTTGAGGTCCTCGATGTAAGGATCAAGTTCAAATATCAACTGCAGCAAAAAAATAAATGAATAATTAAAATTTTAAGAACTATTAGCCACCAAGCCCACGTTTGAATTTTAGATACATGGGAAAATATTCACAACCAAATGTCTGAGTAAAGTCCACAAACCCAAGAGCAACATGCCAAAGACATAATATGCAATTTCAGCAATGCCCCAAATAACTATTATTATGAATATTTTGAAATTCTTAAAACGATTTACATCAACAAAGTGGATTACCGATATATTATGAATATCAAACATGTTATTTCAATGTTAGTTCTACCAGATCTATCCACTAATATTACATGAGCCAACAATATGACAGGGCAAAAATGAAATTTAACGGAAAGACCTACTTCACCATGTGCAAAATATGCTGACCTTTCCAATATACCTTGCAAACAGTAAATATAAAGTAGTGGTAGTTCCTCTAAACCAACGACAAGAACTAAATAAAACTTCTCAAGTTATTAGACATTATTCAGCTTACTAGACATCCCTTTTACAAACAGAAGTGAAAAAGACTGCAGAAGAAATTACTTGATTTATATTCCTGGAAAGGAGAAAAGCCAGTTTCACAATTGGCATCTCCATCAGGAAACCCAGTTGCTCGAAGGAGTGGATCTAGCTGATTGTATTCCACATTAATCACCATTGATCTCCCTGAAGTTAATTTAATTCAAATATCAGTAATTTAGATTAAATGTTAAAAGTTACAGCTGGCAAAGCACACCACAGTTGAGTATTACTGTTATGCTTATATATAAAGAAAACAGAGAGCTAGAAAAACAAAGTTACGGTAGATATAATGTTTTATGCATCTGGAATATCATAGTTATGTATATCTAAACTTATGACAAACCTCAGAGTCAACATTCACAATAGACATTGTGATCGCAAAATTTTCAGGGTTAACAGACATGATACAAGATATAGTGTAACATCCATTATGCAAGCTTTATCATTGCATGACAACTGACTTGTCTTAACTTTCTTTTCAGTGGACACCATTATACAAGCTATTAGGTTACATCTAATTATTATGAAACCTCTTATGAAAAACACAAAGCTGGTATGATTGTTAACTCCACAAAGCACGGCAATTACAACTTATAGCAGTAATTTCTCACTAGCAAGAATGTACAAAATTTATAATGGTTTTAAGCTGAACCAGCAAAACAAACTGAATGCTGATATAAAGATAACCCTCATTAATCCGGTAATTTCAGGAGCAAACCAAGCAAATCCTTAAGTCTGGATCAAAAGTGTCATTTGATGAATAAGTTCAAGAAATATTAAACCTATACAAAGTAATTACTTTGAAATACATCCTCAATATAGTCAACGATCAACAAGAAGTATCTCGGTAAGTATATCTGGATGAAATTTCCAAGTCGTAATTCCCAATGTCTGATGATTCGGAAGAAAATATTCGTTGAAGTGTCAGCTATTATTATATGAAATGATAATAAGTGACCAAGTGTTAGATGGTGAAAATCCCTTGACATTGTAAACTACTAAAGGTTTTGGAAAAGGAGACTTATTATAGATAAGGCAGATAATAATTCACTACATCAACGTCATAGCATAGATAAAAGCAAGCATGAGTGATTGAGTTCTGACTGGCAGCATGTGAAATAGTCAAATAGGAAATCAATGCCTCATTTTTGGTCTTGAGTTTAAAACACTTGAGAACATTTCTAAATGGCCCTGATAAATCAGCAGTTATACCATCAGTATAATACATGAATTCTCTGTTAATTAGAGGACAAAAAAAAGGCAAGTATAATATACCATCAGTATGAGTAAGTTTGGTTATGCCTCCAATGGCATCTTTTGCTTTGCGCGGAACAGCAAGAGAGTTAACATGGTATTGTTTAGCAGCACTAACGCCCAATGATGCTGGAATTGCCTACATGAATGAGAAGTGTATTTATGTTACAGCCAACCACAGTTTTTTTAACAAGAAGAAAAATATACACAAAACCATGAACATTTCAGCAATTAAACCTTGAATAGAAGTCCATTTGTGTCTTGGAAGAACAGAACCCATTTCAAACCAGCATCATGCCTGAAATTATGATGAAACGCCAACAAAAATCACACATTGTAGATCACTGAACCAAATTCATGCAGATCTATGTTATGCAACATTATGAGCATATCCACTGCAGCTAACTTCAATTAGATATCTTGACTAACAAATAAAATGTGTATATAAAGTTAGAAACCAAGAAAGGTCAATCAACTAAATTGTAATTCAATTGATACTTCAAATGCAGGACCCAAAATGCAGTTATAAAATGGACAACTTGAGGTGTACATTAATACTATTTTTTATCTGATTCATGATATGGTTACTATCTTATCAGGTAGCGGCTTAAACGGATTAGAGGCCAGAAAGTTTCCAAGTGTTTCACCACTACTCAGAAAACGGTAGCAACATAGAAAGACACATGAGATCATAATCATAATATAGTTCCTCTTATTATGCATAAACCAGAGACACAGCATGAATATAAAGTACAACCATAACAACTTATGTACACTTGAACAATTACAAGAAATTATGTAAGCATTTGAGGCGTACCATATCTTCAAAAGACCACTAGAATAAAGAAGTGAATGCACATCTCCATGGCCATGAGGTTTTGTCTACACAAACAGAGTGTTGAGTAACGAATACAGATTAATTATTTAAGATTGGAGAGATCATAAAGACACTAGAAGAAGACAATAACTTTTTATATATGATAAAAAAGGCACAACAGCTACCTGAATTCTGAACTTGTTTTTAGGATCCAGAGCAAGCCTGGCATCATTATCATCTAAGCATGCAACTTTTTCCTGGAATAAATTGGAACTTAACATTTAATGGAGCTGTTTTATAACAAAGTGGAATCTTGGAGACATACTTTGGCATTATAGAAAAGATTACATCAATAACCAATCACATACCTGCTTCAGAAGTTTTACTTGTGTAGGTTTCATTCCAAAATAAAAATTTGATTCCAAAAGCTCTAATGTGCGTGAATGCGTATCATCTGATGTCATGATGACAAAAGGAATCTCTTTTTGACATTCTCCTACAAATTTAAAGTCACTCTATTACATGAAAAGTCTAGGAAGTGCTAACTTAAGTTTTTTTTTTCTTAAAAAAAGAGATAATCACCCTCAGTTTGAAACTTTAAAAGGAGCAGTCTGAAGGTGAACCATTACAAACTTCATTCAGTCAGTCAGTCTCATATTAGAAACACCTAAAATGATAACCAATTGCACAATTTTTATCCCACAATGGATCAATAAAGTTGCTAGTGTTGCTATGTCCACTAGCAAGGACTAAGGAGTGATATTCATTGACCTATAAGCAATTTGCCTCATTTAAATGAGCTCTTAGAGAGAGGCTTGCAAAATGCAATGGAGAAAGAGGGTAACCTATAACATTCAATTATTTTGGTAACAGGCCTTCACAACTGAGCAGAGATCTCTTAGGCGATTTGCTTCTATTGACAAATTCCTTAAGACTCTGGTTGACAAAATTAGGAAATTAAATTTAGATTGAACAAAATAATTTCAGTTTCCTATTTTTTGTATTTTCCTTTTATTGGTAAATCAGTTTTTCCTAATTTGTAGGGTAGAATATTTCTAGGATATTTTCCTGTTTTGCATAAAGTTAGTTTCCTATTTTGTGTTAGTTTATACCCTATAAACAATATATCTTTTCTCAGTAAATAAATCATTGGAGCCTATTTTTCACAGCCTCTACTCAGTACTCACAGTTGTGGAAAGATCGTCATGCCAATGTGTTGACTAAGTGAAGCCCATAAGTTTAAACACCAAAGTCTGATTGTGTAATTGGCTAATTGCATAATTTTTGTCCCATTTCTAAAGATGGTGTTCAATGATGCATAATCACCAGTTACATTGCCGGTATTTAGGATTTTACATAATTATTAGCTCTCAACAATGACAAACCTTGTGCGAGTCTACAGCTAGCATCCTGAAGAGCCAAAATACTCTCAATGTAATGCTGTAAGAAACATGTTCCAGTACTGGTCTCTGCTGGAAGAGCCACCTTAAGATGTCAAAAGATAATTAATTATGAATGTTGGAACAAATTCAAATCAATTTAAAATTTTAAAGATGAATAAGTTAACACCTTCAGTAGTTTCACACACACACATGGCCAGTAATATTTGATAAGAATATTAGGATTAATCAAATAATTAAATGGTCACATCAAAGATAAAAATATACCTTAATTCCATTGTATCCGAGACGTTCCCCAAGCCCACCTGCAACAAGAACAAATGCAGCATTCTTGGCTTCCCGTATACCTGCCTGCTCATAGTTCATGAAAATGTCATCACCAAATGACAGAGCTTCTCCTGTTGGAACCTGCAAAATTGCCCTTGTATCATCCAAGCTTTCTATTTGTTTTGTCAGCGCTCACGCTAATGGAATTGGACATCATACAAATAATTTGAAATATTTGCAAATGTGTACGCTTAAGGTTGAGGAAATATAAAAATACCGAAGAATTTCTAAGTCTTTAAAGCATACCAATTAAATTTACGTACGCAAACAAAATAAAGGAGCACCAAATACATTATTTCTTTTGATTTTTTCAAAAATGAAGGCAGGAAAACCATTTAAGGAACAGAAGATTGAAACAAATAATCATTGCAGAACTAAGGTTGATCAGTACTTTGGAAAAGGTGAAACTACCCACTTTCAACTGTACAATAAAAAAGGAAAGTTTGACAACTGACCATGGCACCAAGTTGGTTATGATTTACTAGACAGATTTGTATGCTGTAAAAGTCACTTCGAAACCAATACAAACTCCACACAACTCTGTCCTAAATTAATAAGAAAACAATCTTGTGAGAATGTCTTGACCAAGGATAGAGTGGTTCATTTACATTTATTGCTAATGATTTTTAGCGTTCAACTGCCCAAGTGAAGACTGTGAGGTAGAAAATACCACCACCAAGGAGCAAATTATTAAAGCATTGTACACATACTTGTAAGCATCCACAAAGGTAGCCAGAGAAAGGGAGGGAGAATTGAGCCAGATATTTTGAAGAGGCATTTGTATTCACTAGATAAACTCATAAACATAATTTCTAGAGCAGCCTATAGGCTGCTTGGATAATTAAAACCTGCTTAGATGAGATGATCATACCATTAAAGTGTAAAAAGTAGTATGGTAAAGACATAGGAGCTGGCTGCATTATGTTCCAACCAAAAGAAAGGCACAGAGGTGATTTCTGTTTAATCATCTTTAGACTAATTTTGACTGAATATACATTCAACTGTAGATAAGCACACTGATCTGCTTGCTAGGATTCCCTAAAAGTGTCTCGACTTTCCTTAAAGTATGTACAAGTAAGGCCAATTTTGGAAATAGAAAAGCCGAAGAATAAGAATTCTAAAATCAAAAGAAACAAATGCTTCAGAACTCAGATTAATATGCATATCATGTGAATACAATTCATTAACTTTTACAAACTAAAAACATTTCAACCTGCTAATGAAAAAACTGTTCGTATTCAACATGGTCCGGTTCAAAGATCTCTCTAGTCATATCAGATTTGCAGCCTGCGGGTACTTTTTTCTGTAAGCTAGATACTGATTTGCAATTCATAATGAATGCCTAGTTTAAATTTAACATAATTTTCAGTAGATTAAATCATTAAAAGTAAAAGAAATTTAAATTTGAAACTATAAATCTGTATTTACTTACAGAAGGTGTGAAGCCATCAAATGGGTTCTTCCCTGTTTTTGAGTCTGCCAAAAGTTCCCTAGCGGTTTCAATGTAGGATTTCAAACCACCAGGATAGCTTGAGTTAAGCCGAGCCAGCTAAAAGGAATAACCACATAAAATTATAAGAGAATTCAAAGACACTTTAGTTTAATAATAATCAAAGTACAAGAGGCTGTCAGCAGGGGAGTTTTTAGGCTTGGCTGGGATGTACTATAACCCATCAGAAAATTCGAGCAACAAAAAACTCATTATAGATTTTTTTAAAAATTCCCTTTTACTAAGAAATAGGTAAAAAGTTCTAAATTATAAGAATATGTAGAAATGACAGAGCTTTAATTACCTACAGCTGTACCTATTGTTGTAGTTATTACTTACTTTACTGTGTTACCTAGGTCTGCTGTAGTAATTATTACATACTCTTGTATGTTTCCTAGGTATGCTGTAATTATTAGTTACTACTCTTTTCTCTTGTATAAATAGGTTTATATTTTCTCCAATAAAATTAATTCATTCTTCTCTCTGAAAATCTACATGGTATCAGAGCTGGCATTACTAGCTTTTCTTGTTGCTCTGTTGCTCAGCTGACTTAATCAGCTAGGGCTTGATTTTCTGGTCAATTATACCAGATTTCTTAAGAAGACTTAATCTTCTAGTTTTTATCCTTCAAAATGATTGAAATTTCCTCATAAGTAACTTCAAATGGAAATCAAAACCCTAAAATGTCTTCTCTCATTCCCAATGATAAACCTATCCTTCAAATCACTACTCATCTATTGAATGGACAAAACTTCTTACAGTGGTCTCAATCAGTGAAGCTGTTTATTAGAGGATGAGGGAAGATTGATTATCTAACAGGAACAAAGGCGGCTCCTGAAAAAGAAGACCATGCATATGCTTCCTGGGATGCAGAAAACTTCACAATCATTACTTGGCTTGTGAACTCCATGGTTGAGGAGATAGGGCAAAATTACATGTATCTTTCCACTGCAAAGGAAGTTTGGATGCAGTTTGTGCTACCTACTCTGACTTGGGCAATTTTGCACAAGTTTATGAGATTAAAACCAAGATTCGAGAGACAAAACAGAGGGAGATGGATGTTACAAGGTACTACAATCAGCTGCAGGGTTTATGGCAAGAGTTGGATTTGTTCTATGATCTTAGTTGGGCATGTTCAAAGGATAGTGCCCAGTTCAAAAAGACTGTGGAGAAGGATCGAGTATTTGAATTTTTAGCTGGCCTCAATGCTGAGTTGGATGAAGTTAGGGGTCGTATTCTAGGAAAAGAGCCACTGCCCTCTATAAGGGAAGTTTTCTCAGAGGTTAGAAGGGAAGAGAATCGCAGAATGGTGATGATGGGAAGAAACTCTCAAATGTGTCTAATGAAACCTCTGCACTTAATGCTACAGAAATGGCAGCAGCTGCATTCAATCCAAAGAGCAACCAACTCACAGTCTCAGAAATTTGTTGAGAAGGTCAAAGTTTGGTGTGATTTTTGTAATAGGCCAAGATACACTCGAGCAACTTGCTGGAAAATTCATGGAAAACCGGCAAATTGGAAGGAAAATATTTCTAGAGATAGAAGTGGTCGTGGAATGCAAGCTGCTATTGAACCTGAGGCACAAAGAACAACTTGATCAAATTTACAAAATGCTAAGTCAAACTCATTTTCCTAACACTCCTTCAGGTTCTCTGGCCCAAAAAGGTAGTTCATTCACTGCTTTTACCGGTTCTTGAAGTTCAGCACCATGGATCATTGATTCCGGTGCATCTGACCATATGACCAGTTCATCTCATTTTTTTACCTCATATGTACCTTGTTCTGGTAATCTTAAAATTCGAATTGCTGATGGGAGCTTATCTCCAGTTGCAGGAAAAGGTTCAATTACTATATCAAAGAGTCTTACCTTAAAATCTGTTTTACATGTGCCTAATCTATCATGTAACCTTTTGTCAGTAAGTAAACTCACCAAGGATTCTAATTGTTTAGCAAATTTTTTTCATTCTCTCTGTGAATTTCAGGACGTACATTTGGAGAATATGATTGGCAATGCTAGGATGGTTGATGGACTCTATTATTTTGATGATTTGACTTTTGAGTGGACAAGCTCAGGCTACAAGTAGTAGTGTTTCAAATTTTGCTAAGAATAAATAATGTTATGGCACTATAGGTTAGGCCATCCTAGTTTTCCTTATCTTAAACACTTATTTCCATTTCTTTCAAAGACCTTAGCTTGAACTTGTTGTCTTTTCAATGTGAATCTTGTCAATTATCAAAGCATCATCGAGTTTCTTATAAATCTCATTCTTATCAAGCTTTTAAACCTTTTTATTTGATTCATAGTGACCTATGGGGACCCTCTCGGGTCTCAAATATTTTTGGTACTAGGTGGTTTATCACATTCATTGATGACCAGACTATAATTTTTTGGGCGTATTTGTTGAAAGAAAAGGCAGAAGCTACTAAAGTGTTTAAAGAATTTTATTCTATGATTGAAAATCATTCCAAACTCATATTCCAAACACGGATGACCACACTAGTCCATTTGAAGGTGCAAACCTATGGAAACTCATATAGGGTTGTGAATAATGAGCAATTTCAAAGACTAGTTGGGAGACTTATTTACCTCTCACATACTAGTCCAGACATTGCATTTGTAGTAAGTGTAGTAGAACATTTTGAGGCAGTCTACAGAATTCTTAAATACTTAAAAGGGAAGTATGGAAGAGGTTTGTTGTTTGAGAGTCATGGACATCTCAGAATTGAAGCATTCACAGATGCTGACTGGGCAGGAAGTGTGATGGATAGAAGATCAACTTCAGGGTATTGTACCTATGTTGGTGGTAACCTAGTGACTTGGAGTAACAAATAGACAGTGGTGGCAAGGAGTAGTGCAGAAGATGATTTTAGGGTTGTTGCTCATGGAATCTGTGAACTGTTGTGGTTGAAGAAGCTTCTAGAAGATCTAAAAGTTTCAAGCCCCATGCCTTTGACACTTTATTGTGACAATAAAGCAGCAATTAACATTGCTCATAATCCTGTTCGACATGACAGGACCAAACATGTGGAGATTGATAGACATTTCATTAAAGAAAAGCTGGAAGAAGGTGTAATATGTATGCCTTATATTCCTACAGAGGAACAAGTGGCAGATATCTTCACTAAAGGGCTACACAAAGTTTAGTTTGACAAACTTATATGCAAGTTGGGATTGGAAGACATATTTGAACCAGCTTGGGGAGTGTAGAAATGACAGAGCTTTAATTACCTACAGCTGTACCTATTGTTGTAGTTATTACCTACTCTAGTATGTTTCCTAGGTCTATTGTAATTATTAGTTACCACTTTTTTCTCTTGTATAAATAGGTTTATATTTTCTCCAATAAATTAATTCATTCTTCTCTCTGAAAATCTACAGAATATGAGTAGTGCCAATGAAATGGTTTATATTTGGTTATTCTTCTAGCTCAGTGACTCTATCAAGAGGTGTGTTCATGTATGATATGTATAATACGGTTGCAAGCTTAAGCTAGCTTCTGAGTCTAGCATTACTTAATATGTTTTTGAATTTGTTTTGGATGTGCATTTGTGCTTGGTTTGGGCCACATGGCGGTTACTTAGCATTAATTATTTTCCCCTACTACATGTATATTTTATTTTTTATAAGTAAAAAATTCTTTTATATTGTCGATATTCTTTTTTAAAAAGAAAAAATGTTGCTTAATACTGAATAGGAGTTTTTTAAATGGAAAAAAAAAAAAAAAAACAGTAGAGCCCACTCTAAAACAAGATTTTGGCTACAAGTGAATGTAGGACAAGTCAATCCTAGCTCACAATGTCAAAAAGTGTTAGGATCAGGAACAAAAAGAACAAACAATAGCCAATAGACAGGCCTACACAATAAATAAGCCGTCACAAAATAGTAAATAGTTTTTTTGCAAACCAAGATCAATAATATAATCGTAACGCTTTAATCGACTCCAAACACACTCACTAGTATGATTGAATTGTCAAAGTAAAACATGATCAGAACAAGTACCTACGACTTCATCAAAATACAGATTTGACGCGCTCAAGATGGATCTACTAAATTAACCCAGTTTAGTCCAAATTTCTCAATTCAACAATACTTTGACGATCCAAATGCTTTTTTGACTTTTTCTTTTCATACTTATACAGAATAGACAATATATATAAAATTAAATTCAACAAAACAATTGAATTCAAATTCAAATTCAAATTAAGAATAAAAAAATGACAATATACTTTCACGGAATAAACAGACAGTATCAAAAAAAAAAAAAAAGAAGAGGATAATTACCTGATCAAATAAAGCTCGTTTTTCCTCATCATCAATGCCAGGCTCGGGCCAATGCTCGAACAAATGACTCTGTCCCATCTCAATCAACATTTTCGCCAATTCAATCTGCCACGTCACCACTACCGTCACAACAAACTCCGCGAAATAAAATAAAAACACGCGCATTAGTATGAATAGATATACATATCTATCTACCTGCTCGGAGGAGAGGAGGTGGAGGTTTTTTCGGAGATTAGAGGCGGAATTGGCAAAACCGCTGTCGATGCCGAGCTTGGAGAGATGGTCGGTGGCTGATTCGACGGTCGAAGCCATGACTTGCCAGCGACGACTGAATAGGCAAAAACGACAGTCGAGGAGATCTAGTCCTGTTTACGTAACTTAAATAGAGACGATATTGAGTTTTTGAAGCCCAAACCTCAAAAAAAAAAAAAAAAAAAAATTAAATTTTTTATCAATTATCAATACCAAGTCATAAAAAAAAAAAACTTGCCACATCATATGTTATTAAACTTAAATTTAATAATAACCACTCAATCATATTCTCTCCGCAATCAGTGTCTATATTGACCGTTGTAAACAGAACAAACCTCAGAGTACACGAGAGTCGATTCAGTCTTTGCATATGGAGAAATCTTATGAAATCACACTCTTGAATTGATTAATAATGCAAAGAAAGTAAACAGTGCCTACTCTGCAAGTTCATCAATAGTTGTGTGAACATGAATTCGATCATCACTACTTCAATTTATTGTTGTTGTTGTTGTTTTTATTTTATTATTATTATTATTCAGAACTTCATAAACACAATCTCTTCCTTTTTGCAACTCCAATAATTACGAAAATTGGGTCTCCCATATACAATAAACCATATGAAAATTGAGTCTCCAATATTACCAAAGTAAAAAAAATAAAGAAAAACGAAAATCAGAGAGAATCGAAATATAAGACGCAGAGATGAAGAGTCCACCATTAAAACGAAAGAGAGAGAGAGCTTCCAAAAAAAAAAAAAAAAAACGAAAGTGAGAAGATCGTGAGATTGAGATGTTGAGAAGCTCTAACCTGTGAATGGATTTAGTTGCAGAGAAGCCTGAATGTAAGAAGTTGAAGATATAAACAAGTGTGAGAAAAAAATTTAGTTGCAGTATTGTAGAGAGAAGTCGTGAACGAAGAAGACAGAGAAACTGATGAGTATTTTAGGTTTAAAATTAAATTTAGGTTTAATAATATCTGATGTGGCAAGTTTTTAATGAGTTGGCATTACTGGGTAAGCGTGCCACGTCACTTTTTAAGTCTGAGGTAGTAAGTTTCTCTCTCGATGAGGATCCCTTTCCTGTATCTGTTGTCTGGTAATTGGTCACTGTAGGAAGCCTGTTTGTTACGGCATCAGGATCGCGTGTTAATATTTGTTTTTAAATTTAAATTAAAAAAAATATTTATTTTCAAATATTTTTTTATTTTCTTAATATATATATATATATCTTCTCGAAATATTAGAGCATCTCCAATGTAAAAGTGGCTTACATACCAATAATTGTTAACATGTCAATAATGTCAAGAGATTTGCTTTCTATGTGGCATAAAAATAGACTTGATAGACAATCAACTCAAAATTTGGTCTCTAAGAGCATCTCCAATGCAAAAGTGGTTTGCATACCAATAATTGTTGACATGGCAACAATGTCAAGAAACTTGCTCCTATGTTGCATAAAAATAGACTTGATAGACAATCAATTCAAAATTTGGTCTTCAATGCTTCCGTCTAAAATACAATTTTTTTTAATGACGTGTCCACTTTTTTTCCTATTTTATTTTTTATTTTATTTCCTTACCAAAATATATGAAAAATTAATGTCAATTTTAAATATTTGCTGAGTCAACCTAAAAAAGCTGTGCAATAGACCGTTTGAAAGTGGACGGTCATGTTGACAATGTCTAACATTTTTTTTGCCACGTCAGCTTGAGGTTGAATATGCACGGTTGCATTGGAGACACAATTATTAACATAACGTCTATTTATTCTATGTGGCATCTCTTTTTTTCACAAGTCACGCTTGCATTGGAGATGCTTAATGCTTCCGTCTAAAACACAATTTTTTTTGACGTGTCCATCTTTTTTTCCTGTTTTATTTTTTTATTTTATTTCCTTATTAAAAATATATGAAAAATTAATGTTAGTTTTAAATGTTTGCTGAGTCATCCTATAAAATAGATGTGCAACAGACCGTTTGAAAGTGAACGATTTGTAGACATGTCCAATATTTTTTTTGCCACGTCAGCTTGAGGTTGAATATGCACAGCTGCATTAGAGATACAATTATTAACATAACGTCTATTTATCCTACGTGACATCTTTTTTTTTCACAAGCCACGCTTGCATTGGAGATGCTCTAATGAGTTTTAAATGAAAAGAAAAACAAAATGAATTAGGGATGTAAAATTAATTATTTAAACTTGCTTATCAAATTGATTATTTGAACTTATGTGTAAATTTTATTATGGGTACAACTTAAAATTTTAATTTCATAAAAAAGAATTTGATCCACCATTAGTGGTCACGGATTTAAGTCTCACTATACATATTTTAGAGTATCTCCAATGCAAAAGTGGCTTGCATACCAAAAGTTGGCATGGCAACAATGTCAAGAGACTTGCTTCCTATATGGCATAAAAATAGACTTGATAGACAATCAATTCAAAATTTGGTCTCCAATGCTTCCGTCTAAAACATAATTTTTTTTAATTACGTGTCCATTTTTTTTTCCTATTTTTTTTTTTTATTTTATTTCCTTACCAAAATATATGGAAAATTAATGTCAGTTTTAAATATTTTTTGAGTCAACCTAAAAAATAGTTGTGCAACAGACCGTCTGAAAATGGACGGTTATGTTGACAATGTCTAACATTTTTTTTGTCACGTCAGTTTGAGATTAAATATGCACGGTTGCATTGGAGACACAATTATTAACATAACGTCTATTTATCCTACGTGACATCTATTTTTTTTTTTCACAAGCCACGCTTGCATTGGAGATGCTCTTAGAAGTATGTGTGGAAAGTTTTCTTCCTGCTTGAGTCACACTATGCACATTTTAGAAGGATGTTTGGGCAATTTTCTCCTTGTTTAAAGGAGAAGAAAAAAAAAAACAATATTACATAAATTCAGATGTGAGGGGTTTACTACTGGACCAACCTCATCTCGTCATAATATATATTAATATTAATTACATAAATGACTAGCTTGTGTTTAGGTAAATGATTCCCAAGTCAGCGATTCGAATCCTACCAATGATAAAAAGCTTAAAAAAAAAAAAAGTATATTATTAAATTTTTTTGATTTTATAAATTTTCATTAATATATTTGAGATACGCAAAATTTTCAACAATATTTAAATAAAAACGTAACATTTTTTTTAATAAATATTAAGAAATTTAAAGGGCAATTTAACAAATTATAAAGTTTTATATTAACTTAAATTTGTGTATATATTTTTTTTATTCTAACCTCCTATCATCAAATTGCAATTTTTATTTTTATTTTTGAAAGAAATCAAATTGCTTTTAATTAAATTAGGAAAGCAAGTCTCATGAAAAGAGAAAAAAAAAAAAAAAGAATAAAATTAATAGAGAATATGCTGTAAGGGTGTAGCATATGCTCAAATCCCAATCCTTCTTTAACATGAAGCCTCACGGGAAAATGGAAAGACATGGGCCACATGGCCAGGAAATGGAAAGACATGGGCACATGGCCGAGAGAATATTAACAATGTGGCGTAGTTTTACAAGGGAATTTGTTTGTCCAAAAAGTAATGATGTGTCAATTGCATTTATAGGGTACTAGTTTACGATCCGTGGAAATTGCTAAAAATGACCACATATATTATGGGAAATTCATTTTTAACACACAACGAATTTTTTAATTGTTAATAACCATGTTTTTGAGAAATTACTGGAAAGCCCTCATATAAAACCCTTCAAATCATCTCTCTCTCTCTCGCTCTCTCTCTCTGCTCCTCTT